>LQNK01002873.1:141877-158948 GCA_001586405.1 Phoebis sennae | reverse complement strand
TATGAGTAATTCTTATGTAATCTGAACATAGAAATTGTCTGACCTAGAGACTATTAAGTTACTGTTAAGTTTTTAGAAAACATTGATATAAAATATTTGTTCCGATTGAATTTTAAAATTATACAGACGAACGTGTAATTAAAATACTTATAATTAAAGTCATAATATCATTTTTATAATAACTATGTTAATTTTGTAGTCTACGCGTGCGAAGCCGCGGGCAAAAGCTAGTTAATTTAATAAATGTATAAATGAATTTGTTTCTCGGTAACAACCACGGTGGTGATTCCCTACGCCTACTGACTTCGCATAAAAAAATGTAATTGTAATGATAAAATCGAACAAGTCCTGAAAACATCCCTATTATAGATGCGGTAAAAGCAAGAAAAGGGATGTAACGTGGTGGATATTACAGAAAACCTTCCCATTCATTCATCTATTCATCCATTCTAAATGCTATGCAAGAATTTTCAAAACTTGAGCCGATCAGTGATTGCCCCATCATCAACAATTCGAACCACATTTGGTTCATACATAGTCAATAATGGGGTTCATTATATCGTATGTGGCCAAACCTGCAATTTGATTTGTATATTTTTATAGATAAAATAAAAATTTTTGCCAAAAAATAGAACCGACTTCTTCGCTCTACAAAGTAGAAAATAACTTTTATTTCATTTTTGTTGAAATCTATACAAAGTCGGTGCAAAATCTTGTTAAATTGAAAAAATAGATAAAGGCACCGACTTTGTATAGATTTCAACAAAAATGAAATAAAAGTTATTTTCTACTTTTTAGAGCGAGGAAGTCGGTTCTATTTTTTGGCAAAAATTTTTATTTTATCCTTTTTAGTGTCCTTGAAGGGTAATCACATCATCTAGTCACAATTTAGTTGATATATACGTCATTAAACCTTAACCGCAGAGCTTATTCCGTTGATTTTCGAGGAGTTCCCTGGAATATCTTCCACATGGATGATCAGACTTGAACCAAATTTTTATGGGACCACACATGAACTCTACTCTTTTGAATGCAAAAAAAAAATTCCAAATCGGTCCATAAACGCCGGAGATATGCGGTAACATACATAAAAAAAAAATAAAAAAAAAATACGGTCGAATTGATAACCTCCTCCTTTTTTTGTAAGTCGGTTAAAAAGCAATCAAATCACACATTCTATCACTTGGTGGGAGTGTACAATCGCAATAAATAATATCAAAATTTATCTGTTTGATGTCTCTGTATGGCGAATCGTAAAATAATCTGTGAATAATCTACGAATTTATAGTATGTCAAATAGAAGAATTATATCACTGATTGGCTCAAGTTTTGGAAATGCTTGCATAGAATTTGGAATTGGAAGGTTTAAGTTATATTCTTTAATAATAATAGCAACTAATTCTAACATGTGATGAGAGTTAATCAGTTAAATATTATTACATAATATTTAATTCTATACAATGGCAGGTAAGTCGAATCATCATCTTCACATTTTATAAATAAAAAGAGGGATAAAAGAACTTGATTTAAAATTGCAATAAGAATTCCTTAGCCTGATAAAATAAGTAAATTGTTTAATCGATAACCGCATATTGGCTATTTAATTTTATTTATTAAGTCCGTAAAAATAGCTTGATATTAGCGACAGTAGTCACTGAAGTTGCGTGTATGAAGTCCAGAAATTGTTCTTCATCTTTATAAATTAATAGTTACATGATTTTTTGTTATATTTCTGGTACTGTCATACATTAAGGCATCTTATTGACCGAGCGAAGCGATGTCTCAGAATCGTGATCGCCGGGCGATTGTAAGTTTGTGTGTGTGTTTTTTTTTGCCGTGTGTTTATATGTTGGTTAAGCATAGACAATAGACACTCTACTGAAGAGTACAGCGATGCCACCCAAAACGATTCTGAGCAGCGCTGTAGCAATAAGGCACACCTTCGCAATCTGGTCGATTTAATTTGTTTACCGGATTTTGACAAATGAGATAAAAAAAAGCTCCGCCATTTTTTTAATTCGCCATTATTAAGGGTTATTTTTTTCAAGGAGGACGCAGTCGGCTTTTTAATCAATGTAAGCAGTATAGTTGGATAGTTTGATGTCGATATAGAAGCATAGCAATATAGAAGCATATTAATGTTTTATTCGTCTGATTGACAGAACAAGGGTGATTTTCAGGCCAATTTGAAGTATCGCAAATGTTGGATTACTACGAAGGATTCTTACATATCCTTCAAGTTTGTCGTCACCGTCACCGTCTGGTGAGTCTATAAAATTATATTATCACTTATGAAGAAAATTAAAAACTATTTAATTCCTCAGAAAACACAGTTTATTTAGACATCAAACAAAACCGGAAAAATCACGATAAAATTGTGGCCCGTAATTGTAACTTCGGCTTTTATTTTTTTCCCTAAAAATATACATAGTTAAAATTACATTGCATATACACAATACAATACAAGTATGTGTCTACTACTTTATCATTTCCATATTTTTATCAATCAAATTTGTAAACAATTGTAAAATTAGTAATAGGATTTTGGCAAATAATATATTAATAATTTGGATAAATTGATAATACCCTATATTAATCATAGTTTGATTAATAAAATTTATTTTTAAATTTCAAAATATGATGTGGAATTTCCGAGAAAATGTGAAAATGTGAAGTTTGAAAATAATCACATCACAGTAGTAAAAGTTATCCTTCTTTTAAATCCCCGTTTTTAAAAGAAGGATCAGGATGTTTAAGAAAAAAGCTTTCTTTTGAGTAGGGAAACATTTATTATTGACTGTCTTTTGTACACTCTACAACGAAACTTAACAGCCATTTCACATCTTTTCTCCTATTTATTGGACATTTTCAAAAAGTTAATCACCTAATTTACCATCTTACGTCATATTTTGAAATTTTACAACACATTTCAATAATAAAACTATCATTACTAAAGGGTATATTTAAGTACTCACTATAATTTTCGTATTTGTCTAAACAAATTTAAATATATAGTGTTATAATATTAGTATAAATAAGAAGAAAATTAAGTTTTATTTCAAATATTTATAGTTTTATGTGGTCATGATGATTCATCAACAATGAAGTGTTTAATTAATATACTAATCTATACATATAATAAAACAGTAACCGAACCATTTCTGTACATTGAATATTTTTCAAAAAGAGTAATTGGTATGCAATATGTATGTTCTATAGATACCAAAACCATGGTTAAAAAATTTTTTTTCTGTTTGTCTGTTTGTCTGTTTATCTGTTTATCTGTTTATCTGTTTGTATGTGCGTCAATTACGTAATAACCACTGGGCAGATTTTTATAAAATTTCACATGCTGATAGACCAATATTAGGTGCAACTTATAGGCTATATTTTATTTAAAAAAAATATTTTAGGGGTGGCTCTCCATACATGTAAACGGAGGGTAAAAAAATAAATTCGCGAATACATCATTGAGTGAGGTATCATTGGAAAGGTCTTTGAAAATGAAATACAGGTTTCTAAATGCGTTTTCTGCTAAAATAAATATTTTTTGAGAAATATGCTTCTAAATAAATAATAATAAATAAACGTATAGATTAAGACGTTAAAACACTCAATGAATCCTCAAAAACCTTCAAAAAATAACTAACTCTCTGCCCGCGGCTTCGCTCGCGTGGGCTTAAATTTTCTGTATTTTGAAGAGGCGCGCGCGATCGCGCGATCGTAATTTATTTAAACTTTTGTTGTGCTCCTCTAAAAATACAGAAATTAGTAGCCCACGCGTGCGAAGCCGCGGGCGGAAAGCTAGTCAACAATAAAGTCGTTATGCCCATAAAATGTGACATTGCCAGGTGCTGTTTGTACTAAGAAATTCAGGCCTTCAAAGACGTAATTTCAGAGTGAGTAGAAATCAAGCTATTTTTTCACACTATAGCAAATGTAATTAAATTAATAATTGTAATGGATAATCTATGATTAGTGGTGGTGGTGTAAAGATGGGCCGCTTAATTATATGGATTAGATGCGTCTACCATTAAAAAGAAAAAAATTCCAAATTGTTAATTTGGCCCATAAACATAAGACGTTGAATTTCGAGTTACAAATAACCGTGTATAGTTGTGAAAACCGTTTTATCTATGTTTTAATATGACTTTTATTATAGAACATTTTTATGTGAATGACGAATTCTAATTTTAAATGAATTATGCATAATTTTATGTAATTTATATTGATGTATGCGCCTGCCTTAACGGTCAATTTAATTTTTAGATTACTATTAATGTTAGTGCATCAAATAAATAAATAAATAAATAAATGTATGTATAAAACCGATAGATATGTTTTGGTTCAATAAAAGTTAAGGAAAGTGTTCATCGTTGACTTTATGGATAAGGTATTAAAATAATAAAAATCCAGTTTAAATCCAATGAAACTTTATTATAAAACGTTGGTAGCTGTTTACATGCGTGCGCGGAACCAGGACTCGAAGGAGGTGACTCTGGCGAAACCAGCGGGGAAACCACGCTCGCAGCCGCTGGCGGATCCGAAGGAGGTGATACCGATCTGAAGAGGAGATACAACATTAGTAAGTGAGTATCAAAACATTAAGTCTCCTTCCAAATAAAAATTGTTAGTTTTGTTACTATGGAAGAGACTAGTGACCCACAACACAGCCACTATCCTAATGTCTGGACTAGAGCTCAAACCAGTTTATATTTTATAGATATTAAGTATATTTAAGACGTATTATTATTGGGAAATAATGTAAACCTTTGGTTCTTACATCTATGGTAAATAAAGGATTTCTTTCTATCTTTCTATGTATTTTTGGCCTGGCTTGAACACAACCTAATAGAATAACAAACAAGTTGTTTCTTTGTTTGCATTTTCCTATTTTTTAATTACTTAAGTACATCTGAAAGTTTTGGTACAACTATATATTTTTGACATATATGTTTTCTATATACATACCAGTTGTGCATTGTTGTTGATGGTGAGTGGGCCACCGGAGTCACCGCTGCAGGTGCTGCGTCTGTTGTCGCCGCTGGTACAGAGGGTGGAGGCGATGACAGACACGGAACCGTAGACACGGGAGCAGTCAGAGTTGGAGATGACAGAGAGGTTGACGTGGCTCAAGGCCTGGTTGTTACCGATGGCTCCAGCGTTACCTGAAAGAATACGCTCTATTGTAGTCCAGTTTAAAGCAACAAATTAAAGAGTATATGTATAGCAGGGCGACAATCTACTCACGAAGTCGACAGTGGTAGATTCATATGGCAGACAAAGTTGTGCACACTATTAGTATAATTAGTAGGTATAGAGGAAATGATAGGTTTATTTTAATTGTTAACTTGCTTAAATTATAATATTGTAATTTTGTACGTTGCATTATGATTGAGAAATACAGTTCAGTGGGGATACTCACCGTCACCAGTTCTGCCGAATCCTGCAGCGGTGGCTGTTGTGCCGACGTATAGGTTGCTGCCAGAAGCCAAGGCGATAGCTCTGATGTTGTCTGGAATAAAATAAAATAAATTAACATTTTAATAAGGTAATTTCCTATAATATATACTTAAGAGAAGACCTTTGCTATCTATAATCAGAATAATTGATATACAAATAATATTTTCGCACATAATCGTCCGCATCAATTCATTGCATACGTACTACTTAGTCTGTATTTACAGAATTGTTCGACAAATATATAATGTATAATGCATAATAAAGTATAAACTGAATACTTACTGTTCAAGCTTACTCTGGAAAAGGTGATCATAGCGACATCGTTGATCAAGGTGTCCATGTTGTAGCTGCCGTGCATCTCAACTTGGTTGGTGTTGACGCGGGTGCCGCCGGAGAAGAGACGGATGGAGCCGAGGACGACGGTGAATTGAGAAGCCTGGGATGAGCGAGTGCGCCAGCAGTGGGCGGCGGTGACAGCCTTGGTCTCACTGACCAAGGAGGAACCGCAGACGGATTGCCAGCCAGATGTCAGAGTGATGACCAAACCACCCTATTAAACGTGACTATATTATAACTTCAGTATAAACTCCATAATAATAATACCCTGCTGCATCGAATCAGCGTCAACATCCTAGCTAGATGCATCGGTGATGATAGTGCAATTTTTATTTCTTTGCTGTTATAACCTAATTGACGAAAGAAATGGAGTATTTTGTAATGATATTAAAACGATCTTTCAGAATTACAATTAAATGTAATTAAAAGCAATGGATTCTATATAGCTTTGAGAAATATTGCACAAAAATGCTCATATTTGAATTGCTCTATTGGGATATTTCATTGAAGTTCTTACCATGTGGGGGTGGGCACCAAGGCTGGACTGGGAACCACCAACGATCCTGGCGCCATCGAAGTCTAGGGCTGCCTCAGAGGCCTTGATGCGAGCGGCTTCAGGGATACCAATGACATTGTGGTAGTCCGTGACGATTGGCTCGAACTGAGGAAGGGCCAGAGCCACTGACAGACTAGCGAGGACCAGGAACAGTTTCATTTTGAACTTTGAAGTGTACCAATCCTCAAATTTTACTGTATTTTATAGTCAGGATTATCAGATATCGATTCCGATTTAGACGAGTAGGTACATTGTTAATCAGGCTTATTTTTGTCAGCTAATTAAACATGTTGATATCACATATCATTTAGAATTTATACATGTACATGTTTATGCATATTTACAAATTTAACATATTCTTACGTTGTAATACAATCTAATATTTTAATACAGATCTATGAACGTTAATAGAATAATAGGATCGACCAAAGTACTATTAATCAAATTTGTATAGACAATATTGTATACCCGCTTTCCGCGATTTTCGAAGAAAAACGATATTTTACCTATGGTATTTTAATTACTTAGAAAGCCTATATCTGGTTCGCATCGCCAACTAACTCATCAAAATCATCAAAATTTGTCCAGTTTACAATATTACCTGAAAAAAACCTAAAACATAATATATTAATAACCTCTATTTCATTCTTAAAGGCCTATGCCTTCGTATATTATATTCCTTTATTTTGAATATTTAACTAGAAAACTTAGTACTTCGTGGAAAAATGTTTTTACGTAATTGACGCACAGACAAACAGAAATAATCTAATCATCAGTTTGTTTTTATGTGCAAACTAAAGTGAAGATATGGTTTACTTTGATGAATCTAACCTCCTAAAATTAAGTCTTAAAATGTCAACCAATATAGTTGATTCAAATAAATAAATACCAAAAAATGTATGATAACACTTGTTTATATCAAAATTGCCTTTTACTTTTTATTTATTTATTTATTTATTTTATTTTATTTTACAATGCAACATAAATAAATTCGCAGGCTTCGCTCGGGTGGACTTCAAATTTCTGTATTTTGTGGACGCCCAACAAAAATATGAAAAATTACGTATGCAGAACCACTGAGATATTCCATGTCTAAAGTTTTTAATAATTTTTTATGGAAATAGGGTTGAACAAAATCTCACACTGCGCTCCTCTACAAAATATAGAAGCTTGTAGTTCACGCGAGCGAAGCTGCGAGCGGAAAGCTAGTTATGGGAGATTTTTAAAATTTATTGAGTGTTTTTAACGTCTTAATCTATAGGTTAAGAGTATAAAAAGGCACGTCCGCAACTCAACCCAAATCTCCAGAGGTCGCGCGGTATTACACATTGGCGACTTTAGTAGTGTATATCTCGTAAAATATTTATTTTGGCAAAAAACCTATTCAGAAACCTCTTAAACGGGTATTCAAAAATAAAACGAAATTTTAGTTTATATATATGGAGAGCAACCCTTTAAAACTTTTTTTGAAATAAAATATAGCCCATAAAATCTGCCTTGTGGTTTACGTTATTGAAGAACATACGAACATACGAACAGATAAACAGACAAACAGACAAACAGACAAACAGACAAACAGACAAACAGACAGACAGACAAACAGACAGACAGACAGACAGACAGACAAACAGAGATGCAGACAAACGTTGTGCGTTTATACTTTTATACGTTTGTTTGTTTGTATGTTTGTACGTTTGTATCGTTTGTACGTTTTTTTCGTTTGTTCGTTTGTGCGTTTGTAGATTTGTACGTTAGTGGCTTTGTGCGTTTGTGCGTTCGTAACTTTGTAGGTTTATACGTTTGTAGATTTGTGCTTTTGTACGTTTGTATCTTTGAATGTTTGTACGTTTAAAAATTTTAACGTTTGTGCGTTTTTACGATTGTACCATGCTATGCTTATTACCGCAAAAAAAAAACTTATAGGTTGGTTACTTATTGCACAATTCCATGCTATCGCTTTCATGTGATAATTATCGTCATAAATGTTGTCTAATATTTTCTAATAAATTTTGCAACATTTATTCCAAATACCGACTTCCAGACTGAGGGCTGCTATTGAGACTTTACAAAATCTCAATTACTTTTTTTATGGCCCTACCCGTTAATCGAACCCGATAACTCTCGATCTGTAGTCAAAGATGCAACCACTAGACCGACGAATGTCAACAGTATACTATGCCTTGAATTCTCATCAAATATTGCCTAGCAAATGCAGATTTAATGTGAACGCATGAAACCAGAAAGGCACCTTTTGAGTATAGCTTATCTGATGACCACTAGAAGAATACATTCTCAATAACATTAACAATTCTCATCAAATATTGCCTAGCAAATGCAGATTTAATGTGAACGCATGAAACCAGAAAGGCGCCTTTTGATTATAGCTTATCTGATGACCACTAGAAGAATACATTCTCAATAACATTAACCATTCTCATCAAATATTTCCTAGCAAATGCAGATTTAATGTGAACGAATGAAACCAGAAAGGCGCCTTTCGATTATAGCTTATCTGATGACCACTAGAAGAATACATTCTCAATAACATTAACAATTCTCATCAAATATTTCCTAGCAAATGCAGATTTAATGTGAACGAATGAAACCAGAAAGGCGCCTTTTGACTATAGCTTATCTGATGACCACTAGAAGAATACATTCTCAATAACATTAACAATTCTCATCAAATATTGCCTAGCAAATGCAGATTTAATGTGAACGCATGAAACCAGAAAGGCGCCTTTTGATTATAGCTTATCTGATGACCACTAGAAGAATACATTCTCAATAACATTAACCATTCTCATCAAATATTTCCTAGCAAATGCAGATTTAATGTGAACGAATGAAACCAGAAAGGCGCCTTTTGACTATAGCTTATCTGATGACCACTAGAAGAATACATTCTCAATAACATTAACAATTCTCATCAAATATTGCCTAGCAAATGCAGATTTAATGTGAACGCATGAAACCAGAAAGGCGCCTTTTGATTATAGCTTATCTGATGACCACTAGAAGAATACATTCTCAATAACATTAACAATTCTCATCAAATATTTCCTAGCAAATGCAGATTTAATGTGAAAGAATGAAACCAGAAAGGCGCCTTTTGATTATAGCTTATCTGATGATCACTACAAGAATACATTCTCAATAACATTAACCTTGGTAGGCCATGTTATTTAGATTGTGTCCAAGGCTGCTTAGAGTGTCATTTTAGTCAGTCTGTGATTACTGATTACTTCTGATAATGATTTTTGTATTGATATTATCAGCCATAGAAACTGTAATAAATATTCTCGGATATTTAACACTACGATATCAAAGTCAAAGTCAAGTCAATTTTTAATCAAGTCGATATCTCCCATAACATAATGTTAATAATATGATACAGAATAACCTATGTTACAAGTGGATAATGTAGGCTTCGAATGGTCAAATAATTTAAAAAATCGGTCCAGTACTTTCTATATTAATTACAAACAAACATACAAACAAAGTTTTCCTCTCTATAATATTAGTGTAGATTCCTATTAATCACTAGCTAAGCTCCGCTGTTACCCCGTGTGTAAATCCTATTCCCGTAGGATTTTTGGGATTAAAACTATTCTATGTCATACCTGGGGTTTCTAAGAATCTCTGTGCAAAATTTCATCCAATTTAAATTCAATACAAACAAACAAACAAAACTTTCTTTTTTATAATATTACTATAGACTTATCTAGCTCCCAACTAAGCAAAGCTTGTACGATACAAACGAGACACCTGATTTATATATACGTTTTCTTATTTTTCTATAAATATATTTAACGAAGAAAATTTTTCTAAACTATGTTAATTAACAACGCAATTTTCTGATTTATGATCGAACACACATTACTCCCTCTGGCGCAATAGACATGATCATATCAAAATTAAACAATTTAATTATCCCAATTCTGTTTAAATTGTAATACATAATAATATAAGAGGTCAACCATTAGTCACGTGAAATTTCTTTTTCTGAAAGGTGTATGCAGTCTGGGCGCTACACAGAAGAGGAAGCAGGTTGTTCGAACATATCGTTTTGTTATAAAGTAAAATGCTCTGAAATGCTACAGTGTAATTGTTTCGGAAAGATCAGTCTATATAAAGGAACTCTTTTCAGAATCACTCAACCAGGACATTTTTCTATAAAGTAATAAGTTAAAAATAAGACAGAAATACAATCACCGCCGGCTTTCCATGCACACAATTATGGCGCTATTAAGATGAGGTGTAATTGTAACGTTTGTAAGAATATGACGTGGTAAATGAAAACGACTAAACCGATTAAATCAGCATTATATTTCCATATTAATAATATTAAAAAAAGGAATTAGGGTTTACACAAATATACTCCCTTGATAAATTAGAGGTGGGCGTAAGATGGAGGATGCGCCTAGATGCAAAGGCCAAGTTGTGTGTGTTGTCCCCGAAGTCGAAACTCAGCCATTAGTATGCCATCCATTCGATTCACCAGGAATATACAAGCTCGTCGGATTCCCTTAGCAGACTCTACAACAGACACTAAAACTGTGTGCCACTTACACCAGTATACGTGTAACACTTTGAATGCAATTAAAGCAATATTTTAAATTTTCATAGATATCTAAATAATTATGATTGCATTCTTCCTCGAAATATATTCAAATATAAAACATCATAATTTCAAATGTGTATTGAGTTTTATAAAAGTTACAAGCATCACTTCTTTTAACCCGAACTTCTTCTGGATCCACTGAAAATCAGCGTTAGAGCCCTTACAGACTTTAACAAGTGAGTGAGTGGTATCTATATATTTATTATATATATGTATTTAGTCATTATTCGTGTTTTACTTATTAAGTTATTTTTAAGCATATTTTTTTAGATTGTCCTCCTACGTTGTGTTAATGACGATACACCAGTATACGCTGGACCTTATAGTTTTTATTCCAAAAATCCCACAGGAACGGTCAATATAAACGGGTAAAATCGCGGGGCACAGCTAGTTTACAAATAAAAATAATAATCACTGAGATTAGCATCTAGGCTTTACACGCCTTATCTTAATAGTACTTTTGGTGCAATATCTTAATTGATTAATTATTTATTTGTTACTGACTGACCGTGGCGAGCAAAACACACGCCCAGCGGGTATCTTTGTATGTGAGTATAAAAAAATGCGTAAGAGGCGACAGAGGGTAATTCTGCTGAATAACATCTTCAGCAATAAAAGAGTGGGAGCCGAGCAGTGCCAACAATTGGGCCAAGCTGGCACCGGTGTAATTACCACCCAGATCAGAAGACCGGCGTGAAACAGTATTGCACTGTGTTTCGTACGATTAGCTGGTGCCCGGAGGCCTGTATTTCCACTCCATCCCTCTCCCAATTTCCTATCATTGATCCTCTCCTTATCCCCTCCCCTTCCTCCAAGCCGGCAAGGCATCTCGACACTCTGATGTTAAAGATGTTCATGGGCTGCGGTCAGTCACTTAACATCAGGTGAACCGCACGCCCCGCTTGCCTGCTTTAATATAAAAAAAATAAAATTTCGTAGGCACAAACTTTAATATCAAATTCAAAGATGAGCGCAAATGGCGAGGGGATTACAACGATCAAATAGGTAAATGTATGTATGGAGTAGGTATTGATTGTCCGATTTTGATAAAATTTCAAATTATGTTAAGCCATATTGGCCATATTAATTTCACAAAAAATTATTTATTTGCCGGATTTAGTCTGCACATTGCGGTATTATTCTACAGCACAATCTAAAAATAATCACTATAATTCAAGACTATTCACAAATACTTTCCTTAATTATGCAATATGTATTTCATCCGCCTTTTTAAAAATTTCTTTACCAAATAACTTGATTGTTTAACCGACTTCCAAAAAAAAGGAGTAGGTTCTCAACTCGACCGCTTTTTTAGGTATGTTACCGCATATCATCGGCAATTGTATTGCTACAACTATACTACTGTATTTTTGTTCTTTTTCTTAATTTGATTGTACTACTTTATCTTTATTTTTTGTATTATTCCCACTTTAAACAGCTATATGTAAATGTTTTTTCAAGGTCCTTGTACTCTGAGGCTCAAGAGACAGGCGTAAGTCTAGTTTGGGTTTCACCAGCCAATACTTAAACTTGTAGTTATTTTAAGTTACATCTTAATGTAATTCTTGAAATGAATGAGCAATGAAACAATTTTAATTTCATTTCTTTAAATTTATAGATCGATTTATTTTTTCTTTGGAAGAGTAGAGCGTCAGTCTGGTGTCATTGAAATTGTCGTAAAGACATATTATGCCAAAAGGGACCTAATTCGGCCTAATATACTTGGAATGCTCCTATATGGAATGCTCGCGGATTTTCAATTAGACCCCTATTTTTTTTTAAAACATACAATAAAAATTTACATACTTATATTTATACAATGAATAAATAAATAAGATATTCTAAATAATATTTATAAGAACAACATTATTAGTGTAATATTATAATTAAATAAGAAAATAAACTACATATACTAACATATATAATGAAACTATTTCATATAGAATGTAAACCATGGAATTAAATTTAACTTATTCAATTTCTAGTAAAACATTGAATAAATGAAACTGATTATATTATTCAGCCCGAAAGAGAGTTGATAAACAATAACGACGACCCGATTGGCGCAGTGGATACAACAATGGTCTATTGCCCCGGCGGGTGCGGGTTCGATCCCCACGAGTAGAAAATTATGATGTGATGAATATCGTAATTGTTTACTGTCCGAGTGTTTATTTATCTATAGTATGTATGTATTTATAAAAAAGTGTTTCCATAGAACAAGCTTTGCTTAGTTTAGCACTAAATGGCATTGTGTTAAAATGTCCAGGAATAACTCATAAATGTGAAAGATTGAATGATAATTTATCAAGCATTCCGTAACTACTGAATAGATTCTGATAGAATTTCATAAATAGACAGCCTATTAACTGAACTAGGTGATCGAATGTGACAACATATAGGAAGACTTGCAAATAAACAAATATACAGAAGCCAGATACTATTAAATAGGCGAAGCATTTGCGACTATCACACCTACTTTTCGCTTTTCATTAATTAAGCGTTGTCGCAAATGTTTTTCAATGTTTATTAATAATAATTTATAATAATTGGTGACCCGATTGGCGCGGTGGATACGGCAATGGCCTATTGCGCCGGTGGGTGTGGGTTCGAACCCCACGAGTAGAAAATTTTAATTTTCTACAGTCTGGTTGTTAAATTATCTCTAGTATGTTGTGTACCTTTTGTAAATACATGTATTTACAAAAAAAGTATGTTTGTGCATGTCTATCAGTCATCTAGTTTCCATATTACAAGCTCTGCTTAGGTTGGGGACTATATGGTGTTGTGTAAATGTCCAAGAATATTTATTTATTTATTTTTATTTAACAATCTGATAGGTGGGGGGGATTTCTACCAAATTTTAGCCGCAGCATAGTGAAAACTACCTCTGAAGGTTCCTCTTCAGTGAACAGGAATAACAAGTTGCAACATTACGCCACAATTGTTGACTTAATTGAATGGTTTTAAAATTCCATTTATTGATTAAGTAATCCATTAATAATTGAATACTCATGTTTTGTGTAGCGTATTATCGTGTAATCTACACTAATATTATAAAGAGTAAAATTTTGATTGTTTGTGTAGTTGTGATTAATAGGCTCAAATACTACTCGACCGAATTTGAAAATTCCTTCACCATTCGAAAGCTTCAGTATCCACGAGTAACATAGACTATATTTTATAGGCTATATATACGTATAACATTATGCTACGGGAGCGAAGCCGCGCGGATCAGCTAGTTAGTCATAAATGAGGCCTGGTTTGCGCTTAGAGTAGGTTATGTTAACATTTTTCAAAATAATTTCATTATCAAATCCTTAACTATCTACTATATAACTGTTTTTGCAAGAAATTTAAGTAACGGTGAATAAATAAAACGTATTCTCATTTTTTGATGATTGCAAAGTTCGAATTATTGATTGGTGAAATAATATATGTTTATCTTGCAAAATCAACGGGTTAGATTCCTAGCTCAGTAAATAAATGTTTTCAAAAATTCAGTAATGCAGTTTTTCATTTTAATTAAAATGAGCATCGATGCTCCTTTCGGCATTTTATACTTCATAGTTTAAATTTGGCTCTTAAAACCCACTTTAAAAATCCATCTGTACGTACCGCTTAGATTTGATAGCCATTAAATATACAATCATCTTGACGTCATATTATGGCCGATAGCGTTTTTGACGTTCCAAGTTTATTGATAAATAAAAATTTTTGCCAAAAAATAGAACCATAAAAATAGACTTCCTCGCTCTAAAAAGTAGAAAATAACTTTTATTTCATTTTTGTTGAAATCTATACAAAGTCGGTGCAAAATCTTGTTAAATTGAAATAGATAAGGCACCGATTAAAATTTTTATTTTATCCTTTTTAGTGTCCTGTAAAGGGTAATGACATCATCTAGTCACAATTCAGTTGATATATACATCATTAAACCTTAACCGCAGAGCTTATTCCGCTGATTTTCGAGGAGTTCCATGTAATATCTTCCACATGGATGGTCTGACTTGAACCAAATTTATATGGGACCACACATGAACTCTACTCTTTCGAATGCAAAAAAAATTTTCCAAATCGGTCCATAAACGCCGGAGATATGCGGTAACATACATATAAAAAAAATACGTTCGAATTGATAACCTCCTCCTTTTTTTGTAAGTCGGTTAAAAGTTAAAAACACATGATTTAAACTTTTTAAATATTCTTAGCGTATCTTTGCCCCAATGCTAAGTGCCCATATTTCGGTGTTTATACGTATCAACGACTCGAATGGCACAGTAAATGTGGCAATGGTCAATTGCGCAGGAGGGTGTGGGTTCGATCCCCACGAATAGGAAATTAGTATGTGATGAGCATTGTAATTTTCTGTCTGGGTGTTTAAACTGTTTATCTATCAATAGTATGTATGTATTTACAAAAAAAGTATCTTTAATCATGTATGTCTATCAGTTATCTATTCTCCATAGTACAAGCTTAGTTTGGGTCTAGATGGCGTAGTGTTAAATGTCGCCGAATATTTATTTATTTATACAATACGAGAAATCTGATGCGTTTGAAGACGATACGTAGACCCTTAGCTATAATATAGTGTAGGTACTAGTATAGTATTATAAAGATCTGATGTTTAGATTAAGTCTAAGGTACGATGGGACTGACATGTACTTGGTTATAAAAGTCCCTAAATAAATAAAGAATAAAAAAAAAATCTGTTGTGTAGGTAACAAGTAACAACAGACCCAAAATCGAGTAGAGTATTATTTTTTTGTAAAGGGGTGAATATTGTATTATCACTTGAAGTAATAATTGATTTCAATGCTGTACGTAGGTATGTGTATGTTTTTCTTTTTATTTTATTTTATCTATTTAGTTATTATCAGTATTATCTATCTATATGAATATATATATATATATATATATATATATTCATATGCATATATAAAAGTATTATATAATATATAGTAAATGTATTAATATGTATTATTTCTATTTCTTTATTTATTTAATTTATGATGTTTCTAGATTTCTATCTCTGCGCTACCCGTGCACTTACACACTACCAAAGGTTAACTGGTAGAAAATGCCACTTAGGTATTAAGTTCGCCTTTGTTATAAATAGCAATAAAGAATTTTCTATTTATCTACATATATATTGTAGGGGTTAAGTTACCTACACAATAAGTAACTCGCAGTGTGTAACTCGCTATCTATACCGCCGGACTACGATACGAATACGAAACATGTACGCTTCATAGAGTGTTTTATTCAAGTACACCTAAACATCTTAAAGGTATATATATTATCAGCTGTGATTCATGTTGATGTTTAAAGAACTTTATTCTCAAAAAATATAATATCACTTACATGAGAACTTAAAATAACAGTTGAAAATTAAAATTAGTTCGTCCACCGGCATTCAAAATATTTCGACCAATGCATTCAAAATATTTTACATATCATTTAGTATAAATTGTTTCAGATTTGTTTTGAATGCATTGGGTGAGGTGATACATTTTATGTCTGGTGGTATTTTGTTAAAAAGCTGTGTTTTTTCAAAAGTAATCATTTTTTGCCATAGTTGGTTCTAGTCCTAGGCAACAGTAAGTAACTAGCTCGCCGAGAAGTGCAGATTCCATCATAGGTAACTGATATGATGTTTAAAACATTCATAAAGAGTACTTAGTAAACCATAGAATTCAAGGTTTTTATATTGTGAACTGTTTAAAAATATTAATATAATCCGTTAGTAAAATAAACGTAGAAGATACCTCGTGTAGGTGATAATAATTAATGTCATTATTGTATTTAATAAGGAAAAACTGGTTAACTTTGTTGTATCATAATTTAATTTTATTTAGTCATGGTAAATAAATCCACGGATATTACCTGTAATTGATTCTATCATTATATTACTAATAATAGCCTCCCGACCGATATCATGGTGACGAATCCAGAAGTGTATGCTTATCAGTTATAATAACATAATCGGCTTAATCAGCGCGTGCCAAGATAAACTATCGAACATTTGGACATACGCAATAAGTATGCACTTTTAAAAACGGATAATAAAATATATATATATATATAAAATA
>LQNK01002873.1:101001-133309 GCA_001586405.1 Phoebis sennae | reverse complement strand
TATATATATATATATATATATATTATATTTTTATATAATATATTTCATATTAAAAATTCGAAAAATAGACACAATATACAAATAAAGAAAAAATAGATAATCAGAATCAAATAGATATTTCGTAACCTAAAAACATAGAATATAGTCTTAGATACAGGCATACTAGGTTGAAAGTCGTAATATATATTTTTTAACTTTAAATTTAAAAGAGGAAATACTTTTTAGACTTCGTATTGGGGTGGTAAATCATTCCAACACTTAGTGGCACTGTATATAAAACTTCCCCTGAACGCAGCTGTATGATGCAGAGGAAACGACATTAATTTGAAGGTAGATCTTGTTTCCATATTCAAAGCGCTGCGCTGACCGAGCCACTTCAATTTCCTATATAAATATTCGGGCCTCTATATATATATATATATTACAAAAAGTAAAGTGGCTAGGTGTACACGTCTGCGTTCAGCCATATTCAGTATACTGGCTCCTCTAAAATAGCCTATTTCACCCCCCTATCTCCGTTAGCCCCCACCCGATTTCATTCATCTTCGAACTCGACATTTTCTTTTGTCTAAACTATCCGCCTATGAAATTTTATCAAGATCGGATTAACGATACTCAAGTTATCGTCGGACAAAGTTTTTCATACTTACATACAAACATACAACCGCCCGGCCATCTCGACTCTTGAGACAATATAATAATGTAAATATTAACTTCAATAATAATAATGGTAAATATTTATTGAAAACTGTTTCAATGTATATATAAGTTCATATAATAAAACAGTAACCAGACCATTTCTGTACATTAAATATTTTATAAAAAGAGTAATGGCTATGCAATATTTGTGTTGTATAAACCCCAAAACAATGGTTAGAATATGTTTTTTTTGTTTTTGAGTTTATCTGTTTTCACGTCAATCACATAAAAACCACTAGCTAAATGTTCCGTATATGCCATACGCAAGGTATATAACATTTAGCCCGTGAATATATTTGTACCTCAATAATCTGTGAACCTTCCATATTTTATTACTACAGCTATTTAACGAGGCTTCGCTCCCGTAGCATAATTTTACCTATTTTATATAACTTCTGAACCGATTATTTCAAATCGGTCCAGAAGTTTCGGAGCCTGTTCATTGAACAACGATTTTTTTTTCAATTGAACAGTGTTTGATGAATTCAATTGAAAAAAAATCGTTATAATTTAATATTTATTTTTTTAGGTCCTTAGACACCATGGATTTAAGTATGTGTTATTAATTTCAGTTTGATATCCTAATCCAGCGCCGAGAAAAAGGGACTTGACGGATAGAAGGACAGGCAACGAAATGATCCTATATAACCCCTTTTTTGTCCTTTGAAGGTACGGAACCCTAAAAAGATTAAAAAATAATTAACTTTTCTAATAGGCCATTTAAATGGTTAATTAAAAAATGAGTAGAAACATAAATCTTCTAAGGGTTTATTTGAAATAATTACTGTACATGGGTACTATCTAATTTTTTAACAATAATCTCTCGACCTTTATTGTTTACACTTTATTCAAAAGAAACATCTTTTTATAGAAGCCTTATATTTGGACAACTTTTTAAAGGATTGATATAATATTGTTTTTTAAGAATTCAACAACCAAATTATACATATTTTATTATTTTCAAATAAGTAAAAAAACATAAGTCGTACATACACATATTTAATACTTTAGAAATGAACAAACCACACAATTATAATGATATCACAGTTGAAATATTAAAATTTCTGTTTAGTAATATTTGACCTTATAGAATCTCAATGACAAAATAATACCATAGTTAGAATTTAAATTTTTATGGATATATTGCTATATCATTATTTACAAGTATTTCCCTTTCCCTTCAAATTAGATTCCCAAATAATTACAAAAGGTTTAACATAGTATTTTTGTACATATTTTTTGAGTTATTCACTGTTTTACATTACATCTTTAAAATTGAGTAAAAGAAAAAAACTAAGTCGTGAATTATATTATATTTATAATAATTATAATATGCTATAGAATGTGATAATAATTTATAATAAACTTAACGGTTTGGACGCAGGCTTCTCTATGTACACGCAGCCGTTATGTAATCAGCATCTGAAATAATAAAAAAGATATTTTAATTAAAGCTTGCCATCAAAACCACGGCCACATTGATATATACATATTACGCATTATCGGCGCATAAGTTAATTTTGCAAGTATGGTATTGTGGTTTAAAATAATGAGGATGAATACTACCTACTGAATTTATTCTGGAAAATAATAACTTATTGTAACAATAAACAGAAAAAGATAATAGACATTGCTGTCTTTCTTACACAAGGCTGGATATTAAAGTTTTGATTCTATTAGAGTAAGTGTTTAACAAAACACCAAGATGTACATCAGTCAGAAAGATAATGTAAACGCATTAATATAGTCTGTAATTGTCAATGTGTGACAGCCGTCAACTTATATCTGTAAATTATTCATGAATAATAGTACAACAGGTATTCATCTTGTTACTCGTTCTCTTACTGCGTTTTCCTTTGAAGTGTAAACATCTAAAATACCTAATCCGTATAAGATATATACGGCTTTGGGGCCGTCCATTACTCGTGTGGGGTTCGAAAGGAGGGGAGGCGGTATATACAAAATCACGAAATATCACTGAGGGGTAGGGGATTGTAATTATATATCACGTGTATTTATTTTTGTTTGTATTCTTTAATTTTCTGTAATAAAACTAGATTACCGAAAGCTGTATTTTATAAATATTTAAAAATAGTATCGAAATTGTGTAGGTACTAAAAAATATACAAAGGAGGGTAGGGGGGTAGTCTTAAAACTCACCATGTATCACCAAGGGGAGGGAGGGTGAAAAAAAGCTCATAAGGCCGGCCACACACATGCTGAATGTCGGTCTGACTTTAGAAATTTCAGAATCTTAAATTCCGGTACCTCGCCTCACACATATCTTAAGAATTCTTCGGTACGATCCTTACAGGTCGATCTGAGAAATTCAAAGTCTGAAAAAATCAGGATCTGTGTGGAGCAAGCCGATATTTTATAGTATACTGGCCGTTCTGAATTAAGAATCTTAATTCAGATTCTGGAAATTCAGCATGTGTGTGGCCGGCCTTAAACGTCACGTGATTAATGGACGACCCCTATCGTAAGTGCGATCTGGTTAAACTTAGAGTCCTTAGAAGAAGTCCGTCTCACCGTGGGGGCTGTGGTTGCGGCTGCGGCTGCGGGTGCGCGTGGGGCAGCGTGTTCATGGCGGGGTGCGGCGCGTGCGGCGGGTGCGGCGCGTGCGGCGGGTGCGGCGGGTGCGGCACGCCGGCCACGCCCACCGGCACGTACGGCACGTACAGCGGCTTCGGGTCGCGCATCAACTCGTGGTACAGGTTCAGGGCGTCCACTGAAAAATGGAACAATAACAATCTTTACTATACTTAATATTTAATATACAGTAATATTATAAAGAGGAAAACTTTGTTTGTAATGAATAGGCTCAAAATGTACTGAATCGATTTTAAAAATTCTTTCACTATTTGAAAGCTACATTATTCATTAGTATACGTAGGCTATTTTATAGGCTATATTACATAAACATAATGTTCGATGCCGCGTGGATCAGCTAGTTAATAGTAATAATATTAGTTCTTTTTTATGGTCCAATCAATTCCCCTTTCATGTGGCATTTCATTATATTATTATTGTTTATTATCCTAATCCTTTATTTTTAACTTCCTAACTTAATATTATAAATGTAAAGCTGTGTCTGTATATCTGTCCCTTCGTCACACATAAACCACTGATCCGATTTGGATGAAAATTTGTACAGAGATTGTTTGAAATCTGGAAAAGGACAGAGGATAGTTTAGTTAAGGCGGGATATATACGTCCATTGCTAATTCGATAAGCTACAAAAAATTATGAAGAATGTAACATAGCTACATAAAGCTCAGTCATTCTCAAATGATTTCATTGGCTCTTTCCAACTCAGAATCGACCAACAGCTTCATAGCATACACCCTGTCCTCAATTTCCAAACCCCATGTAGAAGTGAGAGATCTCCGATAAGCTAAAATAATTAATGAAAATATTACACATACCTAATTCCGCACTGAGTTGAGTCAGTCTCGCGTGACGTCGATCAGCCCTCTCCAGTTCAGTATCAACCAACGGGCCCATAGCATACACCCTGGCCTCTATTTCCAACAGGTTCGAGTCATCCTCAGACAGTTGGGTCAACCTCATGTAGAAGGGAGAGGTCTTCATCCGTTGTTAATCCGATAAGCTACAATTTATGAAAATACTTCACATACCTAATTCTGCACTGAGTTGAGTCAGTCTCGCGTGACGTCGATCAGCCCTCTCCAGTTCTGTATCGACCAGCGGGCCCATAGCATACACCCTGGCCTCAATTTCAGAAAGCCTGGAGTCATCCTGGGTCTCTCCGGTGGGATCAGCTTCATGGAGAAGGGAGAGCGCTTCGTCCATAGCAGATTCGTCAATATGTATTGGTGTTTCGGCTGCAAATTGCACGGTCTTGCCGCTAGATGACGCCGCTGGACGAGCTTCGGCTTCTGAAAAGTTATCATGATGATATATTCAATAAATATTTCTAATTTTTGGAGGCCATACACATTAGGGTTTGTTCAACGATTTTAATTCTAGTGTGTATGTGTAATTGTGTATGATAAGTGTACAGGCATTGATACATTTTACCTGTTGGTTATTTGGTTGGTTATGCATATAAGGTAATAATATTATTTTGTATTATGGGTGAATATACATGAAATAATAGAAAGAAAGAAATAATGTTACCACCTATAATTATAAATATCAAAAATGTATTTGATGTACATCTTTAATTTTTTTGATATTTCACGAACATTCAAGCCGAAATTTAATTAATAATTTTGAAACACCAACAGTCTAATTTAAGTGTCTTTTTTACATACCCTCAATGCAAATGTACACGTCTAACAGACTTTAAAAAAAGGGCTATATTCAGGACGTATTTTTGTTCTTAGATAATAAAACAGAAACATACCTGGTGCAGGTTCTGTGAGATCAGACGTGACGAAATTGGCTGGGAACAGGCCTTCGCCACGCTCGTTGTAACCTTTCCACCAGTTTGGGTCGCTCGAGTCGGTCACGTGCACTGGAAATTTATAGTGATTTATGTTAGTTTCGAATTTTACTTTAATTTGATATGTAATTTACTAAAACATCATTGCATGCACTGTTTACTCGATTTCTAGCTAACAATTCATTTGGTCTTGCAATTTACCTTACTCTTTCTCTTTTTTTATTTTTGAAAGAATACTCATTACTTGTAACTCCACTCCCTTAAAAATCTTAATGGGGGAAAATAAGTAGTATACTATTTATTGGACAAAAACATGAGGCTTAGTAAAGCCAAGTAGCATAATAATATTATGATATATTTTTCAGCATACTCAATTATAGTTCATACTGTTACATACAGACACAAAACAGCTTTTGCAAAGACACAAATATCTCTTACCAATTTCACCAGCCATAAAGGTCAGTTCATTATCTTCAGCTGCTTCGAAATCGTACAACGCCCTGACCTTCCTAGCTTGAGGAGGCGCTGGTGTATCAGTGCTCTCCACTTTAGGGTACAACGCATTACTGCCTGAAGTTGTATTAGCTGCTGTAGCATTGGCTTCACGGAGGGACAGAGCGATGGCACGAGCCAGTTCTTCCTGTTCACGTTGGGCGGCTGCGTCTTTGGTTGCTTGCTGATGTTATAAACTTTTTGGTAAATAAGTTTTAATCCCGAAGTTTTATTTCACACTAAGTGTCAATTAAATTGGCAGTCCTAGTTATATTATATCAGAATGTTTGTGAGGATGAGGCTTGTGATGTATGTATAGATAATTATATGTTTGTTACTCTTTCACGCAAGAACTACTGAACCGATTATGATGAACTTGGTACTTGGTATAGGCAAATATGATAAGGCTTTTAATCCCAGAGTTGCCACGGAATCAGAAGTTACATGGGTTTACTAGAATTTAAGCAAAATTGAAGTTCTTGCCGTCAAACCGAATTTACTAGAATTTAAGCAAAATTGAAGTTCTTGGAAAACATCCCAGATGCCAAATGAAAAATTATCAAAATCTTCTCTATTTAAGAACATTTTCTTAAAGTAAACTTATTTTTATTTTTGTAACAAAAAAATAGATTATCAATTTTGGTGTATTATTTTTTGGCCATACAAACAGTTGTTCAATAGTATTATTACCAAGGACTTACTTGTGCATCAGTCGCTGGAGCAGTCGTCTTCTCACCTAGCTCAGAGCACAACTTATTGTGCAATGATGGAATGAGATCGAGCTGGGGGTCGTTGCGGAATTCTCCCTCTGCCCACTTACGAAGCAACGCCATCAATTTCTGTGATACCGCTGGCTGGGCACGCGAAAGAAGCCTACGAAATTCAACTTCAAACTCTCTTGACGCCACTTCAAGGTGAAAGATCTTGCCGCAGTTGGAAACGCAAGCGTCAAGCAATGTTGCCGCATGGACTTGTACGTGAGGGTCTGGATGGGCTAAACGGCGCATTACTGCGCGGAGACAGTCGCGTGAGTTTGTAGCGCTTGCCCCTGCTCGGTCGCAGATCTCGAGAATTAGACCCCATTCCTCACTAGTGTTGTTTTCACTGGTTGCACGCTCTGAAACAATATATTACAGTATTACAGCTAATAAAAAATGAGTGATCAAGGTATGCTGAATTGCATTATATTAAAAGTAGTAACATTGTCAAATTATTATTATCTAGGCCCTGAGAGACATCTAAAAATAAAAAATAAATAGTGTTTTAAATATGCCTCCATTTATAATTTTGTAATACACATCTACAACACCAGCTTAAGGGAACATGAAAATATGTTTATGAAAACGGTAAAGATCTTCTTGAGCAATAAATCTCAATTTGAGCCACATCTCATTATTTTTTAGGTCATACATTTAACTATTCAATTAATGACAAGCATGTAAGATGATTCATAATATTATTTTGATTGTAATTTCATGAGTCAACAGTGGCCACTGTGCATACATATAACAGGTATGTATTTGTTTTTAATTAATATAAACATACTACCTAATGTAAAAATGACCATAAAAATCTATATCACATTGTAATTACAATCTACATCTGTGCTATTATTCTTTGTATATTTTTTGTATTTATTATTATAATTCAGATATTACATCCATAATTTGTTAATAAAGTTGCTTATAACTATGTTAATATTAATTCTGAAAAAAACAATCACAACAGTAAACATTAACCATTACACAGAACTCAACAAATAGCTCGAGACATGGATTTTGATCCAGTGTCTTAAGACAGTCCTGTCCCATGTGTTACCGATGGCAGTTAGAATATCACTGGAGGATTGCCAGACACGGTGCATCATGGATGCCACTCTTTTACTAATAACAGCAATAATATATGTTAATTTACAATATCTGAATGTCATATGAAAATAGAAAAATCTCAAAATGTATTTTTACAACACTGTTTGCTAACTATGGATTACTTCACTTTTTCTTCATTTCTATAGAATATGCACCTTCACAATTATGATAATAAATTCCTCATTGTTCATAAGGCCACAAGAAATACATTTATCCATTATATTTACCATTGTAATGGAATATCTGATATATAATGTACTTGTTGTATAAGCCATTGTAAATAGTTAAGTTTGATCAATACTCTTTTTTCATATTTTACTACTGCAGATATGAATCAATATTTCTTTTGCATTACTGATAGGCCATTAGTCATAGATTAGTAAAAAAGAGTTAAAAAACTCACCTGATTTTTTTATAAGACTAAATTCTATAAAATTATTAAGAAAATAATCATGATTCACTGCTAAATGATAATAGGGTCAACAACTCTAACTTAGTCCAAATGAAATACAATATCGAATAGTACAATGACAGATAACAAACAACAATGTACCTTAATGAACAATAATAAGAAGCCATTTTTCTCATATTTCGTCATTAAATCATACAGAAAGGTTAATAAACTTAATTGTATACGTACCTACGTCCTGGTCAAACGGCGATGAGGTTCCAAAGATCCCCATTTTGCAATGTTTTTTGCTTCACAAAACAAAATCACTAGTACTTTTTCTTGAAAATTTGCAACAGTGTTTGTTTAATTTACATGGAAAAGAATATGGAGTTGTCTTAAGACTAGTAACTTATATGATTTTATCTTGTTTGTAATCTTGTTATAGTGATTAATTTATGCTTTTCACAAACAAGCAATTTGTCACCATCACTGTTTTCTAAATTTCATAAACCCGAATGTCAATGTCAGTGTCAAATGTATTAGTAGACAATACAGATAAAGAATTTTGTTTATGGTCACGTATAGATAATATTTCAATTCATCGACAAATCTTTTAACATATAAATATTTTGTAATAAAATATTACAGTAAACGCCTTACCTACTATACCAGCTATTAATTCAAAGCTAAAATATTTATACACACTATGTATTACAAAACTCATTAAGATAAATTTAATTAGTCATCAAAATAAAAATATTTAATTAATATTTATTAATTATGTCCAACTTAAGTTCAGGATAAAATGTTATGTCCATATTAGCAATACTACTCCACTTCTTAATAAAAAATATAAAAAATGGACAAGTAAATGATAATAGATACCTATTGCTTTAAAATACAAAAGTATCTTATTTCTTAATTTTATTATTACACTCATATTATTCAAAACATTAAGCAAATTATAAGCCACTTCATTAGAATAATATTACTACGTAGTACCTGTTAATAAATCAAGTATTATAATGTGCCCATAGAATTGAAATGGTCTAAAATGAGGCTACAGTTTTGTCACGTACCGCTTCCCGATGAAGCCTAATATCCGTTATCAATCATACTTTGAAATAAAAAAATATTTAAATTAATTATATTTAGAAAACGTTGGACAGTATAGTACCTATACAATACTATACATGGTGAGTTTTTGAAGTGGGTTTTCAGGACTTTAGCATTTTTGCGCCAAATCTAAAGATATGAGGAATATAAAAAAATGCTAAAAGAAGATTCGAGGCCAATTGTGCTGAAAACAAAACTGCGTTATTTGATTTTTGAGAATTTTATTTACCGAGCGTTAAACCGCCTGCAAAAGATAAACATTCTGAATTAAATAACCGATCGTAGGTTAGTACTTTACTGTACTCTAGTTCTTCTTGCAAAGAGATGACGTCGGCCTAACTTTACCTACGTTGGCTGACGCATTATACATGATATTTTGTTGCGTTTAAAGAATATTACACGATACTTATTCTAACACTATTCAAGAAATAAAAAAAATATTCAGAGAAGCTAAAAGGACCAATAATACAAGAAATGTGGAAATGTTGCTTTTTGTATATTGTTCGTAAAGCACGGATTTATATTTTATTAATTTCAAATACCTAAGGTGTTTCTATTAGTCATCATAAATTTCCATTAATAATCACTCAACATGAAATTTAAATATTTTATTAACTGAAAATTTACAAAAGAGTTTCATGGTCAAACTGCGCCTTGCTTGCATGTAAAGCATAATAAAGCATTCACTTAATTTGTTTCGTGTACTTCTTACCGATTTGATAGGCAATTTAAAACTATGAAGATGGAGTGACATGATGATTAAGCTTAAATTTCTACTTGACCAGATATTGAAATCTAAACACTTACCTACTCCTTTCGTATATAAACAATCAACATTCATATAATATAGTTAAGTACCTAATTAATTCATTAAAATAATATATTTTAATAAGATCAATTAAAATTGATACTTAACGTGTTAATTTTGGTTGGTGACGTACCCTGTTCACCTTGAAAAGGTTTGAATATATGTTAAATAAAGTAAAACATAATACAGGTATATATAGTAGGTAACGACCTTAGCTTGCATAGTTAAACATTTCCGTGGTGCCTCCACTATGTCGTTAGAACGCACGCACGTCGCGCACAATTTATAAAAAAAATATTATAGGTAATCATTGTGCGTACTTGCACACATCGACAGATTAATGTACGCATGTGTGTGGCTTCTCTGAATTAGTTCGCGTATATTGTAACAGATGGCGCTAGGAGTCGGCGATCGTTCACTGCGTGCGTTTCTTAGATGCGTTTTAGAATTGAATGTTGTAGGTATAGATAATAGACGATGCGCGCGGGGCGCTCTTGGGAGGGACGGCCCAATTTAAAACGTTGCCACTGCTTTGGTATTACACAATTAATTTATTGCCGCATTGGCTGACACTACGTGCATGTCCAAGGCCTGGAATATTTGTTTAATTAATTGTTGTTGAAGGTTTATACGATAGAATATATTCTATCGAAAGGTTACATTCTTTTCCTATTACACCTATCGAGGTAAATTGATATGTATAAGTTGAACACATTTTTCTCCTATTATAAATATTTTAAGATAATTATTAGAACAGGAATAGACACTTTATAAATTAAAGACAAAGACAACCAAATGGTCGTTAATGGCATGACCAACTACGAACTCACAAATTAGGTAATTGACCACATGGCAGATTCAAATATACTAGTATATCCTAACAACGACGATTTTTAATTGTTGTAGAATAATATACTATAGCCCGTAATTTTAATATCTATCCTATTGTCTTGAATTTAGTGATGTTTTTGGGTCAAGGCTATATTTTTATGCGTTGTTTATGTCCACGCATTCACAGATACGTGGATACTTAACTAGGGTGTCCTAATTTTATTTAATTAAAAATATTTTTTACGTCAATAAATTTACTCGCAGACGAACGTAACTAGGAAGTAGTTATACAACAACAAAAAATGCATATAATTTTAAAGAATCCCGTTGGATTTTTACTTGGATTGAATCCAAATTGAATGGTGATTTTGTGTAATTTGGCAAAGGTTTCCGCTTCACTGCCACCTGTCGTCATCAGGTTGTCTACAAAGTTCAATACTTTTCACGTGGGTGATTATTTTTAAACAACTTTGAGACGATATTTTATGGAAACAAAGTCTAGTTTGTTGTGTATTATATCAAATGAGTATTAATTTCGAAATCAGTAAGCGTAGTCACGGGGAGATACTTTACGATATAAGCGACACTTTGGGTAAAATAATTTAGAATAACCCGTATTTTGTAACCTTTTAACACGAGCTCCTTTTGTACTCTAATAGAGCTGGATTACGAAGTACCCATGTATCATATTTTAGGAAAATGTTTTTATTTTATCTACGTAACTTTTGAGTAGGTCTTATGACAAAAATTTACGGCATCGCGTCGCATATAAATACCAAAGCATTTCCTTTTGAAATTTAAACTTTTAAACATAAACAAAATTTATATACAATGTACGCTTAAAATTCAATGTTTTGACGCGTCGTAAATGTATAGTGTATTCAGTGTAATATGTATAGATTTATCATCAAATAAACGACACTATTTAGAATTAATCGGGATTCTGTATAGCAAAACAGGTCGAGCTGATAATAGCTAGGGAGGGTAGTAAAGAAAGGAATGCTCGTTTTAAAAAACGTGGGTCTTTGTGCGAAATTCTATGAATATGGCTCAATTAATGGCCCCTCGATGCAAATACTTGGTGGACACTTCTAATGTTATTTTACGGGACGTAGTTTGTCGATGGATCGCTGAATTGCATGTGATTGTTGCTTTTGGACAAAAATCTTGTAGACTAGAATTCTTAAGATAGATCCACAACAGCCAATACCAATTCTTGGTACAACTCTGGACTGCAATTCCTACGTCTATATTTCGGTTAGGTACTGTTCTACAATTGACATAAGGATCAATAATGATAAGGTATATCATCTAAAGGTTTAGTTTATCACAGAATAAGTATAAAGTATCAATCAGATCACGACTGATTTACAATGCTCTCGCCACAGGAATTAGTATTCATGTAAAACTAAAAGATACATAATGTACTACTACATCGTAACCTTACATAGACACAAGCTAGGTGCAATGTCCAATATTTATTCACATTTAAAACATTACACAAAATATTTTTTACATGCATAAATAATGTGAGAAACGTTAAGGCAATATGCGTAAGCCCTGTGTACTTTTCAAGGACAGCAAACCGGTTTAGAACCAGTACCATCTAATACTACACTTTGTGCGTCCATAAATATTAAGTTTGAGAAAATTCACGTTTATGTTTTAAATATTTGTATTATGAAGTTTAATATTACATTAATGATAGAAACATTATATATTTATGTAACAGTTCCTTTTTTAAGAGGTACAATAAGCTGAGTAAAATCCAAGAGTCCTAATAATAGATCAAACCAAAAAACCTTACGTCGTATAGATTCCAATTTCCGGATAAATATTTGAAAGAAAAATGATATAGGCCCATCAAACTCGAGAAATTTGACAGTTCTAAGATTGAAGATTATTTTGGTATTAATTTTCAAGTACAAAAATGATATATTCGGATATTTTATATAAGGCCAGGAAGTCCCAAACTAAGCAGAGTGAACGAGATGGAAGTTAGATAACTGTTAGATCAAAAATATTTTATTTAATACAAAAGACACAATCTAAAGAATACCGTACAGTCGTTGTATGAAACTGTCACATAGACAGTGTCCCAAATCTCCTTCGATAAATGTCGACATTTTCCGTTCGTGCTGTGGGACAGATCTTTCAAGGGTGACGAAAATTTGTTTGTGTAAAATTGAAAAGATTATCGCCAGTATGTAGAATAAGATATTGAATTTTAAATTACTCAAAATAAAGGTTATGTCTTATAATACGACAGGTGAACACACTCTCTTTCAAAAGCCATGATTTTACCTTTTAGAATTTCTGATATTCCTGAGGCTTTTTTGTAAACGTCAAAAATCGTGCAACCACTGTATGATTTTAACACTAGAAATTGATTGAATGAATATTAGGATTATTGATTTTAAATTACAATGTTTATTATATCATAATTTATATATATTAGCCACTGTCGTATCCACTGCGTCAATCGAGTCGTACAAAAGTCAGTTCTTCCGATTGTTAAATCTTGATTAAAATCTAAATAGTTTGTGAGTACAATATTTTTTACATCACATCAAATAAAAACAATTAATATGCAAAAAAGCACATATACAGTCCCTGCCAAGGGCAACAACAAAATAAGTATTAATAAAATTAAATAATGAAAGATTAAACATTTCAAAATTAATTACATTGCTTTTATGATTATGTTCCTCTCATTTTTATTTTATTTTTTTATTGTAATATTATTTACGGTTATTAACTATAATGGTTGAATTTTTTGTAATTGATTAGAAACTTTTTCTACATTTTTCTATTGAATTTTGTTTATGTAGGTTTTGATTTAAACTCACATGTTTGTAACTGTTATTACGTAAATAATAATGTTTTTATGTTTCTAAATAACTGGACGAATTCTCATTGTAAGCAAAGCTCTGAAGAATATAAGGCTTTTTCATTTTCATGTACCTATCTGTTCACTATTGTTTAATTTACTAGTTGTTCCGTGCGGCTTCGCTTCCATAGCAATGTTATATAGCCAATGACACTCGGTGAAGCTTTATAATGGTGAAATAATTTTTGAAATCAGTTGAGTAATTTTTGTGCAAAAACATTACAAACATATATACAAAAACACATGTTTCTTTATAATATTAGTTTATATAGATATAATACGTATTCTAATGTATTATTCTAATGTATTCGGTGTAGGGCCTGTTTGATATGCTATGTTTTAAATAGGTCAAGGTGTATTGAAAAACAAAGAATTGTCGAGAATGAATAACTCTCAGGTATTCGTTATGTTTAGTACTGTGGCTTATAAAAACACGGGGAATGGTGTTAAATTGTATTTTCCTAGGATAAAAAACTATACTGCTTTGGACATAGGAAATTAATTTAGAATGTAACAATCGTATTAATATGTATGAGTCATGTATTATTTTTATTATTTCGATTAAAATATCTGTAACACAATATTAAAAAAATACTTTATGAGGATTTTAAACGCGGTTTTTTATACATTCTTTTACATTATTATTAGGTATATGGAATGTACTCGTTTTAAAATAAACATAAGAAAATACTGTCTGTAGGACTGTAACTAGGAAATGAACGTCTTTAATAAATTGCTAACATTTTAATTCTAAATATTAAATAGATTTAAAGCTAGGCGTGAGCGCTGTGCGACACATTTCAACTAATTAACCAGTCATTGACATTGCTACATCTGTCGTGCACATTCTTTGAACATCGTTAATTTAACTGCGTAATAAGTTTTTGCATCTTTGATAATGTATTAAAATATTTATTTCGTTGATTTTTTACGAATAGGAAATTATACAATTCGATTTAACTAGCTATCGGAGTCGATATATCCATAAATGTAACGATGATATATTTTAATATAAGTATTTGAAATTATATTTCTATACTATCTATATAATATTATAAAGGGGAAAGATTATTTGTTTCTTTAATAGGCTCGGAAACTACAGGACCTATTTGGGTGAAATTTTGTACAGAGATTCTTTGAAACCCCAGGAATGACATACACGGGTGAAACCGCGGACCTCAGCTAGTTTTAAATAAATTTGATTGTTTGAATTTTAAGACCAACGCTAATAATTCGAATACTATTAGCGTTTTCGCATTATCTGTAATCTTCCCAAACTAATTCAATCGATGCAATTTATTTTAAAAGCTTATAAAAGATTGCAAATATTTTGCACATGCAATTTCGTAGCACGGCTACAAACGTAGCACTGTAGCTGCATTGCTACGGTGCATGTGCAACGTAGCTCCGTAGCTTGCATTCGTAGTATTGCGTTTCTTCTAGGTTTATTTCTTTATTTGTCAATAAAGCTTACATGAAAGAATTAGGTTAAGATTCTGTGTAATTTCTGTTAGTTCTGTGCTGTCTTTGAGTAATCTTTATGAAATAAAAATAGAGAAAAAGCGAAGCGTACGTTCGAAAATACTCCGGCTAACGAACTTACAGTCCGAGTTTATTTTCAATTCTATGGTTTGGCCAGCCATACAATGTACGATGTACTATACATATGTACTTGGGAGATTGAGATGTTATAATTTTGAGGTTGAAAAATGTAGGCATTTTATTTTCTTATATAGAAACAGTGCATATTTTATTTTTGTAGTTGGCCTTATTGTTTCATTTTATTTTTTTTACTGTGTGTTTACTTCGTAATCATGATAGTTTTTGGTATTTCCCTGTATTTGGTTTAACGCGAGTATTTTTACATTCCATGATATTGAAAATAAGTGGAGGTGGGAACACAATTTTGGAAACACTCATGAAGACAACTGTCATTTCAGTCACCCGTGACCACGCTCTGTGGTAGGGGAGCCCACGATGCTAAATCGGGATTTACTCGAGCGTTATAGAGACCTATTGGGTTGAGAAGCTTAGATAATTAGAAGAAAAAAATGTCATATAATACATACCGTTTCATCGGTGGGGGAAGCCGCTATAAATTTTCAAAAATGTAAAAAAAATCACTTCCATGGACATACTCGAGCGTGTCAGATATTATTGTCATATATGTCCTACGTATTTTTGAAAATGTACATATGTTAATCTGACCGTTTTCACGGTGGGGGTGGCCGTAAAAATGAAAAAAAAAATTTTTTTAACGAGCGCGTCAGATTTTCGAAGGGGATGTTAAGTGAACCTAAAAAAATGCTTTTATATAATAATCTGACGATTTGGATGTAACGCAAAGTCACGGCCCTTATTAGAATATGCAAAAAAAAATCGCCATTTTGAAATACTCGAGCGCGTCAGATTAAGATATATATCGTTCGTCTGTACGCCCTAGACGTGCTGTCTCTTAATCTGACAATTATCTAGAGGGATTCGCTTAATCTGACGATTACAATTTTTCTTTTAATTTTTTTAAACCAAAAACTCAGGAAATAACATGCAAATGAGAAAGTAGATGTTGTTCTTAAGTAGAATACTTGTATTTATAAGAAAATAATTACAAAACATAAAATTTTTTAAGTATTTTTTTAACATCTTCATTATTTTTTTTATTTTTGTTTTTATTCTTAATTCATTCATTCATTAATTAATCAACTTATATTAAAACCATAAAACGTGGAAAAACGTTGAAAATACGTTGTAAACAATGCTATGCTATAAATGAGTTAATGTGAACAGCTGTCATGGCGTCATGGCAATTGGCAACCCAAACCAGAGTGGGGACGAAGAGAGAGAATAATAGATAGAGAAAGAGTGAGCGAGAAATAGGAACGCAGAGAGGGGAATATAGGCATCACGTAGCTGAACTTTATCGATCAATTTTTGTTGCTTCGGCTTGTGGAAATCGTCAGATTATATATGTTTCGTAATCCTTGAATGATTCCCTTCAAAATAAGAAAAAAATTAACTGCGCTCGAGAATGTCCAGGTGACGTTTTTTTTTACAACTTTGTAGCCCTCTCCCTCCTTTGCGTCACGCTTAAATCGTCAGATTAGTGAAATATACACGTTTTAGCACGTAACTAACTCACCTTATCTTAATCTGACGCGCTCGAGAATGTCTGATGATCAATTTTTTTTTACTAATCTGATCCTTTATCCCTGAAGAGCGAACATATATATAAGGCTCATACTTGGTGGGAGTACTTATTAAGGTACAAGGTATCCCCCTATATATTAATCTGACGCGCTCGAGTAAATCCCGAAATCCCCTCTTGGGCTCCCCTACCAGCTCGAAACGTCGGGTTAAACAATAATGTAAAATAATGTATAATAAACCGCGTTTAAAATCCTTTAAAAAGTATTTTATTTAAAATGGAAAGTACTCGCGTTAAAACAAAGACAACATTATACTAGTATTTTATTTAATATTTTTTTTAATTAAGATATTTTTCAGTTATAATAATTAAGGAAGCATTAATACTGAACTAAAGGCAGGCGACGCCGGATGTAACAGCTCGTTAATGTTAATAATCGTAAGTTTAAAACGTAATAATATACGTGTCGTTTGAAACAAAACTAAAACCATACATATAATTTCCACAATTTTCATACAAAAATAACCAGCTAGAAAAAATCAAATAAAATTAGAAATAAAAAAAAATTTCATTTCTTACAATAAAAATACTTAAAAAATTTTTAATACCTCTATAATTCTAACAGGTATTTTAAATTACATCTTCGTCCTGTTATTCCAAAAAATCCGGTATAATAAATCGATTATCGCATGAAAGTACCTCTATTCCTCTGCACGTGTATTTACACTCTTATCGGTATAAAAAATTCAAACCTAAGTCGAGTGACCGCACATTTTTTGTACCGGTGAGATCATTGAATCGGCTAGAAACTAGACAAAGAATGCATGTATGTGAGTTGGTTATGAGCTCGTTGGTTCAGTGATTAGGTGATACAACCGAGATGTCCTGGGTTCCATCCCTGGTAGAAACGTGAAAAAATACTTCAGGAACTTCACTTTTTAATTCTTTGATTTTGTATCTATACGGGTTAACAATGGTTGCATTAAAGCTGTGTTTGTGTATTTATATAAATATTGGTATGACTTTATTATTTATAGAAAGCTTCAATATAAGAATTATATAGATTTTATTGTGTAAAAATTGGTTGCCGCTGAAATCACGAGATCTTAACTCCGTGTATACTTAGCTCATTTTAATTTCAATTTCAAGCTCTACCTTTCATTTAGGAAAATTTACCTATTCACAAAGAATTCTTATAAACGTTTAATGTTAAAAACTAACTAATAGTATGCAACAAGTTATCGTAATACTGACAAAACTACAAAACAAAACCATTTTAATTAAAATAACTATTTTATCACCATTTAAAAGTATAAAAATGCAAGGAAATACAAATAATAATCAATTGGCTATTTATGAAATAGTTTCTTAGCGTTTCTACAAACGAAGAAACGTCATAGTATAGATACGATAACGTTTTCATTAACAAACGGTTATAAATTATAATCAACCAATCGGAACCAAGTTTTGTTAGTTATGTTAACGGCACGTTTATCATAGATACGCTTTACTTACGCCTAGTAGGATACGCTACTGTCCGTCAGTAAAACAACTCGCTTTATTTTATAGAAACTGGGCATTAGAGTTCAAGTTTATCACGATTATACGTCATTACATGTCGATTACGTAGCTGTGAGGTAAATATTCTCTTTTATGCATCGATTTTTACAAGACCATTAGTGATCATTTTCCTTAGTTAGTTTTGAGGTCAAGATGGCTTAATATTATAATTTTCGCATAACATTTTTGTGGGACCATTTGTATTAATTTAGTATTCTCTTTGTAAGAAAGGTCAGGTTTTCCACTGCATTTTTTTAACAAAAAGAGTTAAATAAATATGTAAAATGACGTAGTCAATAAAAATCGATTATATAATCTATAAAACGTAGAAAAAGGGCCCCTCCACACTCGCTTATCGTGTATTGATTAGAACATTTACATGAAAACAACTGCAAATTAACATTACAATACAAGACTGAGATAAATGCGTTAGTTGTGTGATAAAACAAAGTGCTTTATTATCTAAGAAACTAATAATTTGTATGAAATTATGTTATTAACTATTGAAATTTCGTCCGTACTATACTGTAGTACGTAGGTATACCTATTTATATTAATTTTAGTTATAAATGCGATAGTAACTCTATCTGTATTTTCTACATGCCTACTTAACCGATTTGGATTAAATCTTGTAAAAAAATACTTTGAAATCGAAAAAAGGGTATAGGATAGTTTTTGTCCCGTAAATCCTAATCGAAAAATATACGTGGATGAAACCGCGTGGCACATGTAGTATTCTAATATATTTTTATCATTTCAGAAAATATAAAGGGTTATTATCATAGAGACGTATTGTTTATCTGTTTGTGACCTTGTAAACATACTTTATCATAGCTGAGAAGAAGCTAATTCTGTACTGGCGTTAATCTAAGGGTATAAATACAAATAATAATATTTATTATTTATTGTACTTATCTGTATTTAAAAAAATACCCATTTGACTAATTTAGAATCTAGTTACCATTTATTGATAAAACCTAAATAATGTCTTACAGCGTTTAATGAGTAATTCCAATAAAACGAAATATATATTATATATTATATTGTCTTTAGTTTTTAATTAATTTATCTATTGTACAGCCCAATAAACATAATATAAATTAAACAATAATGATTCTATTTTCCCAAGATAATAGTAGTATAAAAGAATTAACACTAAGCAGAATTTGTAGGCATTTAATACAAAATTTATTCAAGTTGGAACTTGGAAGGAAACCGGGGCTTTCGACTTTCTACAAGTTATTTGATCTGTAGTCATATCATATGGCATTAGTAAGGTGGAGTTTACAATGTAAGGAATTAATTTATTTAGTTAGATATATTAATTTATGAATTATTGATTTTTTTATATGTTAGAGCAGGCAAGCACAGCATGCACAACATCTACAACATCAAAATTCAAGGTGTCGCAGATGCCTTCTGGCTTGAAGGAAGGGGATCCCTCCACTTCCTTAAAAAAAGGGGAAAGGGGAAATGGGAAATTTGGAGAGGAGTGGAACAAGATCGGAGAGGAATGGGATGGGGATACATCCTCCTAAAATTGTATCGACGTTGGTACCCATCAACTGTTATCTAAAAATGCATGATTATGTCTTGGTACATAACAGTATGAATGTTGATTGTATATTATGTTCCGGGGTACTAGCAGCGTGATAACATTAATCAGTTGCCATATCTCATCCACAATTTACTACGTATACGAAATACCGATTTTACCGATACAATGCATAGAAAAAAAACAGTGTATACTCAGCCTAACCGCAAACGCACTGTGTTGCTAAGCGGCAAACGCACATTTTGGCCTCCACTCGTCGCAGTCTTACGTCACCGCGTGCTATAGGAATGTAGACATTAACAACGATTCAATGAACCCTAGGGCCTCTATTTATTGATAAGCAAATTTAAAAATAGAATCACGATTGTAGAACTGGCTTTATATTTTCAGTGTAGATCGAGCGATTTTATTTCGAAGAGACTAGATTTATTTTTTAAGGAAAGACCTAAGAAAACACTGTATTATCTATCTATTTATTCATCAGTAGCGCCCCGGCTGTGCACGTATATTCTTATATATTATGCATGATATATACATATAAACCTTCTTCTTGAATCTATCTATAAATAAAAAAAACACCAAAATCCATTGAATAGTTTAAAGATATAAGTTTAAAACTCGTTTTCGATATCGCGGTTCTCAATTAAAACTTGACATTTAACATTTTCTACTGTTGTTAATCGCGAAAGGGTACTTGTATAAATAGCAAAAAGACAACAATATTTTTTTTATAAATGCAGCCTAAAGTGAGTTATGCCTGCCTATGTATATCTGTGTATGTATATAGGCAGGTATAGTATCTAAAATATAATCTACTAGTCTCGCCCTGCGGTTTCTCCCGCGTATCGAACTTCTGATCCCATGGTAATTCCGGGATTTGAAGTAGCCTAAATGTTATTCTGAATCCTTACCTATATGAATACAAAGTTTCGTCACAATGAGTTCAGTAGTTTTTACGTGAACGAGTTACAAACACATATATGTACATACGTCCTCACAAACTTTCGCAAAAGAAGAAGCAAAGAGGGGTTTGTTATAACACTTATATATATCTGCTAGACCAATTCGGCAGAAAATTCGTAGGGCGATAGCATAGAACTAGGATTAGGACATAGGATACTTTTAATCCTAGAAATCCCACAGGATCGGGCACAGCAAAGCATATAAATCAATTTGGCATTCATAAATCGGGAATTTCTTTGCTTTTACGAGTCGGTAAACAAATAAAACCATTACATAATTGTACCTATCGTAGAACTTTAGATCTGAATTTTATAGATACTATAGCCTACCTATAAAGGAATAACGCTTTAGTACCAAGTCTATAATAATCATTATTATTTACCAAAATTATTTGCTACCATTTCTCCTACATTTGTCAACTATTTTAATGCTACATTTTAGTAGCTGTTGAATAGTTTTAATATAACCATGACATAGAATAAATAATTTGGGGTAGTTAATTTTTTTACGTGTAGATACTAAAATATAAAGTGTGACTTAAATGTATTGGATTTTAATGGATTTTTAGCACTACGCGATTTCTAGTCTACACTAAATCTTTGTCAATATGTCCCACGATTGCTAGGAGACTTTCATAAACATTTATAGACTCAAATGCAGATGAAGTCGCAAAAACTATAGTTAAATATTCGGTTATATACGCATTTTTTTACTCGCAAACACTGTCAGGTGATCCCAATCATTTCTTTGTAATTATAGTATGTTATTGCCTCGTTCCAAAGCAGGTGTTAGCTATTATACTCATATGAAAATAACTCTTCCTCACGTTGTTACTAAGGGCATATAAAAATTATATACCTATACACATTTAACCGGTTTATCAAGATATATATGAAATAACTAGCCGCGCTCCGCGGTTTCACGTAACTGCTGAATCCAGGAAAACTCCGGGAGTGAGAGAAGCCTATATATTTGTTTGAACCCTTACCTATATGTATTCCAAGTTTCATCATAATCAGTTTAGTACTTTTTCTGTGAAAGAGTAAACAAACATACATATTCTCTCAAACTTTCGCACTACATTAGCAGATTTATCAGGTGGATGATTTTTCCATCTTGGAAAGGGAACGGACGCTATCATATACAATACGACTATATTGAACGGTTTAACATGTAATAGTGTGGCCCTACTGTTTCATTGATATCCAATCGTTTCCAAGTCGAAAATCATAGAGCAGTTTAATTAGATTTGTAATTGACAGCTAACGGTAGATGTCCTCAATATGGCCGGGTATCGAGAAGGTCCCAGCGGAGATGCTTCGGCTGGATTAGGCCAGCTCCCGACTTACCTTGGAGAGTAATTATAATGATCGGCGCCGGAACCCAAGTCTGGGAGCTCTTCCTACAGAGGCGTGCCGCGGGTGGCGCAGCGGTCCGCCCACACGCATTCCTTCCCGCTCCAACCTTCGCCGAAAGCCCTCCGAGATCGCTCGCTCGCAACTCGCCCGACCCGTTTCGACACCCGCGCCCCCTCACAGTAATAACCCAATTTGTAAGAACCCCCCTTTTTCAAGGACGGCCGTCGGTCTTTATGGCGGCGACGTTGATTCCCCGACCTTGTTTATTTCAGTTTCTTTTTGTTTAGGAACTGACTGAACTTATTTCAATACCAGGTTACTTGTTTGCGTCCTGAAGTTTCGTCGATCGAAGCGTTTCTTTGTTAATAGTTCGCAATTGCGGTCTTATTTGCGGACGGGATTGCGAAAAGTTCAGCTTGCTTGATTAATTTCGTAATGGTTATGACTTATATGTGGTTAATCGTTTATGGGGAGAAGTTCTGGTAATTTGTTTAAGAAGTTGCGAGTTCAAGGCTACGGACACCCTTATCAAATGCTCGTGGATCGTCTAGACGGCTCACACCTTCAACCCTTTTAGGGTCCAGCTCAATTACTATTTGTGTATTTTGAAGAATACGCAACTGGCCTTTTATAGAGTTAACTTTCGTAAACTCCATATAGAATTTCTATGATTTCTTTCCATAGAGAATTTCTATCATTTTTAACATTGTTATTAAAATTAGAATATATATAAAATAGTTTGTAATTAATAATTGTCAACATACGTAACATTATGAAATTTATTTTAATAAGAAAACTCATTGTAAAAACCAGTAGGTCAGGACAAGGATCGAAATCTTCTCGCTCCAAAGTACCTCACCTGATACTATAGACCTGCAACTTTAGAACTTGACGACCTTGGTTGATGAGTTTCAACAAAAAACATAAATACCTGTATAAAATTTGCATATAATAACGATATCAGCTTGTACGGGATTGAGGCCCTTTGTGACGAGGATTGGGGGCATCTTTTGTCCCCATGCGTTGTTTGAAATAGGTTGGAAGGGTCGTATTTAGACACATTTTTATTTCGTCTCACCTGTGTCAGCGAGCTTAACGTTAGACAAACATTTCGCCTATACGTAGAGCTTATGCTATAGGGGATTTGAATTTGGGAATCCGTTCGAATAATTCAGCAAATTTTGTAGCAGTTAACGTGAAACGACCTTCAACTCCGCAGGGTACACGTGTTTGGGTCCTGATCGGCCAGACGCTCCCGGCGGGCACCTCCCGAGGTCCGGGGGAGGCTTTCCCGAGTATTTCAATTTGGAACAATGAAGACCTCAGGAAAAAATGCCACCTATCCGTCTGGAAGTAAAAAGCGAACTAAACAGACATCTAACATTCGATTTGCTCAGTGAGAGCGATCTAGTTCTTTGGAATTTAGTAATAATGGCTGTATGTATAGAATGCTTTGTTGATTTATTTATGATTGCGACAAAGTAATGTGTATTATTCTTTAACAATACGAACTTATTTATTTGATTACGAACATATAAAAAAATAAATTCAATACTCAACAAATCAGTTTACGATACTATCATTTACTTAAGAAAGTCACATACCTATTTTGAAAGTCTTTATAACGCCCATAAAATACACTGAAACAATGCTGAAATTTTTATAATTTTATTGTCTGCGTTTCGTATGCAGGGCGGAATAGCTTATAGCCTCATAAGTCCTGGAAATCGAGGCCACCTAGTCTGATACGGAGAAAACTAGCGAGGGGCACGCACGAAAACACACGCAAGTCCAGTTTTATATAGTATATGAACACAAAGAAACAACTGTTTCGTCTATTTTATATACACTGAAGTATATATAAGGCAGATATTCGGAATATACAGTGGATACGCAGCAATGTATATCCTACATTAAAATCAATCGTTTCAAACATGTTCAGCTGCATGCAATCGTGTGTAATCTATCATAGACGTTACGCGCAAACGATTTCAGCTTCTTTGTTCAGTGTCTTAAGGTCTAAAACAATGGGAGCAGAGTAAATTTTCGGAGCTATTTGTAAGGCTTCCCAGGGATATTGTAAAGGTTTCATTGTCACCTAGATATGGCCTAGAAGCATTGTCTGCACGCGATCAGCACTTTATTAAGAGTATTTACCATCTTTTCTCAATAAAAGTTCTTGTGTTTGCACACTTTAATATTTTGATAGTGAATAAAAAATACAATTTATTTTTGAATGCAGATTTATTTCTTTGATATCTTTTAACCATGTAGTTTTTTATTCTTAATGAAGTTATGAACAGTTTATATACGATCGCTAATGACTGTTGGCATTTCCTTCGTTTAAATTAGTTTGAAGTTATTTTAAGAACATCTAGCATTTTTTGTTTCCTCCATGTTTCTAGTTTATAATAAAAATTGATTCATACACTGTAAGTTTTTTCCAAAAAATAGAACCGACTTCCTCACACTAAAAAGTAGAAAATAATTTTATTTCGTAAACTCTACTCCTTCGAATGCAAAAATAATTTTCCAAATCGGAATATAAATACTGGAGATATGCGATAATATACATATATAAAAATACGGTCAAATTGAGTACCTCCTTCTTTTCTTAAAGTCGGTTAAAATGATAGAAATATTCATAATGAATGCATCAATATTAAGTAGCTTGTCTATGTAATTTGACACTGCTAACGAAGGGAAAGGGTCCCTTCTAATATTACCATTATGTAGTAAAATATTCCATACATTTGAAGTCTATTTGTATTCAAATATAACGTCATAGTCTGCAAAAAATAGTGAGATAACCGTCCAAATGCAGTCCACGAAAATAATTGTGGCCTTGAAGCGCTGACACACGCTTTGGTTTTTATCTGTTTTTATCTACGTTTCATTTTGCAGTAATTGACGCGCTTTATTATATTGCGACTTAATACAATTGCATATTGCTTTGATAGATAAACAATAGTTCATAAGTAGCCATTAATTTTCGTGACTTTATAAAGTCTAATAAATGTGTGATCGATTGATTTTTCGAACAATGATGTCGTATTTATAGCATATGCAATTCTTACTCCTGTGATTCATTTGATCATAAATGCGATGTCTTATACATACCCAAAGGTTTCAAGTGATATATTAAGACAGACAAAACCAGATGTAATACCTATGTGTCTCTTTAAAATGTAAGGTTTACGAGCTTGGGCTTTTAAGCGTGAGAGAAAAAAATAGTTCGCTCAAGCCCTCGTAATTAGACGCTGAAATGGGTTAAAATATTAGCGCGGAAAATGTTGGCAACTGGCAACAGATAGCTTGCAAGTAGACGGGGGTAATGCCCTCCCCACTCCATTGCAAGGCCACCCAGGGCCGCATCGTCATGGCAATCGCGTGGGTGCGTTGCGATAGCTACGCCACCCCCACCCCGCCCTGCAGTACCGCTTACAAGCTTTCAATCCATCCGTGATCGTAGCCTAAATCTTTAAAGCCTGTATTAGACTTTTGTGTCGGGTTTTCTCCTAGTTCCAAATTTGAAATAAGTTTGTATGGGTGACGTCATTAGTTTTTGTACTTATAGTTGGTTTCTCTTAAATACTAAATGAAAGACGTGTGTCGGGTTTTTCGTTTGACTAATTCCAGTTTTAAACCAAAAGTTTCGAGTTCAATAACGTCATCAAGTTATGTAGGTTTAAAGTGTGCGTACCCTTTTTCTAAGAAATATAAGGACCCCAATAATTAAAGTCCATATGATTCTTGTGTCGGGGTTTTTAATATGTATTATAAATCTTAAATTAACAGTTTTGTGTACAATGACGTCATCAAATTTGTAATGGTAGATTCAAAGTATGTGTATCCTTTTTCTAGGAATTCTAAGTATGGCTATCGACCTCAATAGGTTCCAGGAATATTAATTAAAGCGAGTGTTATGACTTAGAATTAAGGAAAAATATCCCAACACTTTTGTTAATTAGAATCGTTTGTTTCTTCTCAATTGTACAAATTTCAACTGCATTTATATTAATGTTCATTAATTGTTAATAGATAAAAGTAATTTATTTATTTATCATACTATAAGTGGTTTTTATTGATGGCTGTGTTGTATTATATTTTTTTAAAGTTTGTGCTTCGATATTATACTTAGATAAGAATTTTAAATATTAAATTCTAAAGGAAAACTTTCAATTATACCTTTTCAAATTAATTGTTAAAAATATTAATGACACAAGTGAATTTCTCAGAATTCGTTTTAAATATAATTTGATTTATTATTGTTGAATATTGTTATTAGACATTAAATCCAAACTGTCATATAAGTAATTTTATAAAACAGCATCACTACTAAAAAATATAGCTCTGATAAATCAATTAAACTAAAAATGACTCAATCCAGCCCTGGTCGGGTGGAAGATGGACATACGTTAACGCTTACCATCAGGCGTAACTGCCAAACGTTCACCTAATCAGCAAAAATATCGATAAACTAAAAACAATTTAACTAAAAATGGCTCAATCCGGCCCTGGTCGGGTGGAAGTGTAAACGCCAAGTCGCAGCCCGCTGTTTGTGAACTCCCCGCCCGCGGCCCTCGCCCTTTCCAACAACTATTCAATCTGCCCGATAATTCATACATTCGACATTTTGCTCCATGCCTTTGATCAGAGTACGTACCTGTATGATCTATTATGCTTTTCATATAGGCTTAGTGTTTCGAAATTGTAATGTTTGGTAAATAGATTAATCTGTAAGAGACATGACAATGTTTCATAAATAATTTGGCATCGGGAAGAACGATTTTCAAGAAGATAGGTGTTAGATAGTATAGGTAAGTAATGGGTACAGTGGCTCCGAGGAGGGTGCTGGAAGTCTGTTCTTCCTTCCCCACTTTTATTAGAGGCTTCCCCTTCTTTCATCCATTTCATTCTATTTTCTAGGCCTGGCAATATTTGTTCATATATTCTGGAAATTTGCATCTCATCATCTCTTCACTGGCATGCACAAAAGTAGTCTCCCTGTAAACCTATAAATTTAAACGGTATTGAAGAAGTAATTGATATCAAAAATGTTTATTAATTTTCAATTTTTTATACAGCATTAGTAGTAAGAATAAAAAGGTCAATTTTTGAGATGATAGACGGGCCGCGATTCAACAAGTGTCCATAATTTCGCGAATGATTTGACTCGACCAAGAACCAGCGAAAGGGAAAAATATCGCTTTAAATATACGAGTAGTATTGTAATAAGCTTATACTCGAGGAGTCTCTAATTAAAGTTCTTTCTTTACTGCGTATTGTACGTATGGGAATAATTACTTTTAATGTTTGTACCTTCAGTATTCGAAGAAATTACTTCTCGACACTAGCAAAGTTCCTTTGTCCTTGCAGAATATAAGTTCTTACAACCAGAACTGTCGCCTTTATCGCTCCTAAATAATACCGAATAAATTCATACAATAGTGCCTAAAAATTGTCGAAATGAATACACAGGGTTGAAAAGTTCTAACACAAATGAAAGACCACAAAGAGCTGGGAAAGCCTCCTGGCAATATACTGAAAAGTTTCTCAACTTGTAGATTATTGTTAGGCTCCTAATTTGGCAAGTTCTCGTACTTGGTACCTATATTTTTGACATAAATTCTGCTCCTTTTTTACTTTGGAAATTGAAACTTTCGTGCATGAGATAACAAGCCACCGTTGGTCGCCTTGTCGGCTCGAAGTAAGGGGAGGGGATAAGAGGATTAACGATCAACTGTTCAACTCCTCTCACAATTTAATTGAACAGCATGGGAAAGGAATGAAAGGGAATACAGGACAGGAATTTTATGCAGCAGAATTACCCACTATCGCTTTTTACGACACCTACGGGTTGAAATAGGGTGGCGACACAAGTATTCTAACTCGTCACCACACGTACAAACACTTTTCGTGAGTAAGAGTCGCCCTGGACTCAATATCGTGCAGTATTTATCGTGGAATTAGTAAATTCAGTTCTACTATTCATTATTATTAGCAGTATGTGTACTTCAGCCGATGCCCCGGTAATCCGTGACACGAGTTGAAGTGCCGTAGATGCTTTGGCTACAAAAGGCATAGTTTGCTGAGGAAATATGGGCCTTTAAATCCAAATTGTCGTAAAGAAGACTAACTTTAAAAATCCTTCGATTTTATGTTGGTCCTTTAAGGTGGTAGATGTCCCGATGAGCTTGGATCAATGCATACAACAGAAATCCCAACCCCCTCTAAAGTATACGTAGTTCATGTAGTCTCAGTTTAATTATATTTTCGTAAATTTCGCATCATTCTCTAGAGGGCCTTTATTTGCCTAACTGAGGATATTAAGCCGGGCCATTTTTCAAGACACGTTATATGAATTTTCCTCTTGAATTCTCAGCTCAGACTCGAGATTCAGGCAACATTTTTTATCTTCTATTACCTTCTAAGCCCTTGTAAAAACAGTAGTTGACTTTATACACTATTTTACAACAGTAATATTCCTTAAAAATCTTCTAATCAATGTTGTTATAATTATATTTAAATAACTAATTGCGTTAAAGGGCACAACCCTACAGCTGCTGTGCCTTAGAAGAGATACGAACATACAAAAGAGAGAGAAGGGAAATGTCGTATCTTTTTGTACCGTTATATTTTATTTTACTTTTGTATTTCACCTAAAACTACCGTTCGACAAACAGGCAGACAGAGTTACTTTCGCATATTAAGTAGGCATTAAAATATATTGAACTTATTCAGTGTTCTACTGCGCCAAATCTGGATTCAGCGCAGATTCTCACAAAGAGATGTGAAGACTAGACGAATTCAGGCGATAAAGGGATGGTTGCTATGGCAACGTTTAGCGCTCAATTAAACCTATTGATTAAATGATGTTTAAAACTGATTATAATTTCAGCGCTTGTGTATTTTCCATGATTGAATTCACTTTAACTTTTGAATGGTTAATGTTCGCGGAATGAGATAGAGCAAGGTTTAGGAACTTCGAATTTTAGTTAAGTTTATTGAGGTTATGAAATTCTGGACGTATCTTGGAAAATTTTTGGCAGTATTATTTTGTTTATCTCAAATAATAAAACGACCTCTGTTTTCAACCCCTCAAGCTTAATGTTTGCTGAANNGCATATGTTACGGGCACGGGATTATGAACAGAAGCGTTCATAATTGATACCATTTTCATAGTAAGCACCCCCAATGACCTAGGAATCGAGGCCAATATTTCTATAGAATATAATTTTTAAATTCAGCCGCATCTTTAATTTGCAACTTATATATACTTATAAAATTTTTATAAATACCACCCCCAATTATCTTGGTTAAATGATACCCAGTTTGTTGTAATTTAGAGTATAAATAAAAAAAAAACTGTCAGCCATCTTTTATTTCAAAACTTGAATTTCATCAAAAGCGGTTCAGCAGTTATCGAGCCTATTCAATTCCAACAAACAAAAAAATCAAATATTTCATCTTTATAATATTAGTTTCCACAACGCGAGCTACTGCTACGGAACGCTAAAAATGTTTTACGCACGAAATATTATTTATTTTCATTATTTCGCGTCGTATATTTGTTTGAGTGTGTGCGTGCGGGCGAGCTGGGCGCAAGCGACACAACCTCCCCGTCCGATAGCCGCAGCGTGAGTGAGAGGTAGATATGATTCAGTGGCGGATGAAGTGCGCGCGGGCTTTTTTATAGTTATTCCCTTTTTGTAAAGAATATAATATAAGGTTAATTTAAAAAAAAAGTTAGATGAACCCTGCGTTAGGTCAAATACAAATTAAATACAAATTTCCAACGTTCAGTTAAATGTATTTATTGAGTAATCAATGTTCTACGATTTATTTGGACCCAACTTTGCAATTTTTTTCTATCGAGAAAATTTTATGCAATCGTGTTTCTGTTAACATGATCGCGGGCAATAGTCCTGAACTTTGCTACATTTTAATTTCGAAATATTCGATCCATTATTACTAATAATATTAGTGATCTCGCGAAGCCATTTGGCCTATGGCGGGCTCTTAGGTTTATTGAGGTTATGAAATTCTGGACGTATCTTGGAAAATTTTTGGCAGTATTATTTTGTTTATCTCAAATAATAAAACGACCTCTGTTTTCAACCCCTCAAGCTTAATGTTTGCTGAACGAATTCTTTTCGATATTTCTTGTGTATAAATTAATTATACTTTCTATGGGTTGTTCTCAACAGTACTAAAGAGCCGACACGTAGTCAAGAAATTACCTTACATTTTTGTATGGGCTCCCTTACATTGCCAAAAGAACGCTAGCTAAATAATTTTGTTGGTAACTTTTAAATCGTCGAGATTGTGTGGAAAGTAAGAAAGACGTTTCGTTATTTCGACACATTCCTTCAATCTAACTTGTTAAGTTCCTTTGGGATCTAGAACTGACAAAGTCTGTAAAATGTTAGTAGTTTTCTTTGTTTTTCTATTGTTGAAATTTTAGGGAAATTCAGTGATATTGACATGAGTATGTGAGTATTTTTGTGATGATGAAGTAAGTGGATAAATCTATAATAGTTCATTACCTTACACATACTTTATATTATAAATATGAAAGTTTGGATGTTTGGATGTGTGTGTCAACTACGCTGCAACTACTGGACAAATTTTGATAAAATTCTGTATACATGGTCTTATTCATAAAAAGTTATAGCCCTGGTAATGCTAGCCTTTCACAGTTCTGCATTATTCGCATAGTACGCATCGGATTTCAAAAATTGCTATATTCTTTATTATAGAATGTCACATTTGTATAGACATATGATGATAGGGTGTAAGGTGGATTAAGTCATAGGGTAATTTTTTGCTCTATAGGCGCCCAATTTTACAAGAGCGAAGCCGCGGGCATCGTCTAGTTAACAGTAGTAATCAGTTACAAATATTTAAAGGGCTATCTATTCCTTACTTTTTTTACATAAATCATAAATAATATTCTATTTCTTTTTAATTAGTAAATACGAAAGTACATAATTATTTTACCATTTTCTGATTTATTCAAATTGCGTAATATATCTAAACATTATTTCCTGATTCATAAAAGAGTACGTTATCAAAATTCATATCACAAGATAAGGCGTTGCCATTACTTCCTCGTTTTCTGTTTCTATGTGTATACCTGACCTTTGGAAACCATGACCGTCATGAGTATCAAGTTTGTTATGTAACAAATTCATCTTTTTGTCATTGACGAGTAAGGAACGGACTCCATTGCTATAAATGGTTTATTCTGAATAGATTCTATGATTGTTTTATTTTCTGATTTGTATAAAACAGTTTTTGAATTTGATATCTGTAGTTGATGTGTTCATTCAAGTTTTATATTTAGGAAGGCCTGTCTTTTCTCGGCGATACACCATGCTGATTACGGATGTTAATAAAACTAATTTAACTATTTTTTATATTTAATCTTACTTACTTACCCCCTTATTTACAAACAATACTTGTGTGAGTAAAGTAGTAATACTATGCGCAGTAAGATATTGTCCAATGCGTTTTCAATGACAAATGTTCAATTCGAAAACAAAAAATTTAGTTTAAGCAAGGACAAGTATCGTCTATGAATAGATTAATTGAGCCCTGTGCGCTGTCAACTCATAGTATTGTTTGTGAATACGGGTGTTATTGTCGTAGCTTATTTACTTCCTAATAAGATATTTTTATTATTATTAAACATATTGAAATATACCACGCATATAGCTCGCCCGATCAGTGAACGCACGCTTTATGTTATAAAAATGAATTCATGTTTTACGATCGACTCATGCAGAGTATAGAACTTTGATTATGAATTGTTCGGGCCTACGTTGTCATCATCAATTATTATGTCTTAAGTGTTAACTTAGGTACGATGTATCATAAAAAACGCAAGGGAAGAATGTATAAAAGCGCATTTTCATTGCTTTGTAATTGATAGAACAATTGTATTAAACTTGTAAAATATATGTGAATACACTTTTAAACAGAAATGTAACCACCTTCTTTTACTTCACAACTTCAACTTTAATCCCTCCTTTCTATCCATTAATCCCTTGTACTTTTTATTACTAACCCGCCCGGCTCCGCACAGACTATAGAATGAATGTTATCTATACATATAATAAAAGAGTAACCGAACCATTTCTGTACATTGAATATTTTTCAAAAAGAGTAATTGGTATGCAATATGTATGTTCTATAGATACCAAAACCATGGTTAAA
>LQNK01002873.1:68254-87948 GCA_001586405.1 Phoebis sennae | reverse complement strand
TCTGCAAGAAATGGAAGGCATATTAAAGTGCGTCATAGAATTCTCGAGCGATAAAGAATGGGAACAATAGTTTGAGTCTTATCAATTAGAGTGCGTCTCGAAGTATTCTCGAGATGGGTGGCATCCGATAAGTAAAAATATCAGAGTCACTATTCCCGGTGAGATCTGGGCTTGACCTACTAGACATTCAGCCTTGTACGTTTCTAGTTGACACATTATCGAGCCGTATTCCAAAACGAGTATCGGCTTAGCGACGCAGGTGTATAATTGATCGAGGCTGAATTCGGTAGGAGCGTTACGCAATGCATTTTTTAGGGTCTGCGGGGTGGTTTCAGGAGCGGGTAGGGGGTAGCGGGATATGACGTTCGATTTAAAGGGTGGGCCCGGGCTGCAGGGGTTTGCAGGGCTGTTGACGGGCGCCGCGCGCCTGCGCCGTGCGGCCGCCGCTGCCGCCGCTGCCGCCGCCCGATTTCCGTGCGAACGATGACAGTTCGTTCGGACTTACTTCCTCGATACCGCGCGTCCGCGGTTCAACCAGGGCCCCTTTCGCCCCGCGTCTGGCGGCCGGCCAAACTACCGCTCGATCGAGACGCCTATGGCGATCTGAACATTCACGTAAGTATCGGACATTTTACAGCGGCCTTCTGTCTAAATTGAAAACTAAATGAGGCCGATCACGCTTGAGTGCTTTATGTCTATGTGCAGTGGTTCCGTGTATTTTTATGATTGTGTAGTTCGTGTATGCGTTGCGGTGTTTTTGTGGACGCGGTTTCATGATATTTCATTTTGATATCGAAGCTGTTTTTGTTGCAACTCCGAGTTTTGAGGAAATCGCTTTTAAGCATCGATATTTAAAATTGAATCTATTATCAACTGATTCTTTGTTGCGTTTGCACCAATTAAATGTTGTATTCGTAAGTGTTAAAGTTCTGTTACGCGGGTATAAGTGTTGAGTTCTAAAAAAATATTGATGCCGGCTTCCTTTGTTTTCGATGAGGGTAACTAATTACATTATGTTACGTTGTATTTCAACACATCTTTATTAGAATATCCTTCATTATTTGATGTACTTACTTCTTTCTATACTATATCAAATCATATAATTAATATTTTAAATTCATCTCTTAAAATGTTTTTTATTATAAAAGTGGTAGCTACTTCTGTGTATTTTCTGGTCCTAGCGCAAGAGTTAACAATCGATTTATAAATAAGTTGTTAATAATGACGATATGAAAATAGCCGTAAGGCAACAGTTGTGCTATAAAAATAAAATAGACTCGTATAATGCGTTCGTGAGTACAGGCCCCATATAAACCCATGGTGTAATAGCGATGCGCTTGTTTTTACGACTATAATAATATCGTCGGAGAGCTGGGAACATTTTTTGGGTAGGTGTTTGAGGCAAGCTGAAAACTTGTATGATTCCTCTTCTATTATACTCCGACATGGAACTACCGATCTGGTAAGTAGGGGCCTAAACCTTAATGAGCTCAGAAAAATTTAAAAATATTTATTCTTTATAAATAGTATATTTGAGGCAACACCAAATTTTAAAATATTGTAATTTAATGTTTAAATAATGTATTGCCAGGTGTTTTCAAAAATATTTTCCAAAAAAATGTATATAAATTGGGGTTACTTGAAATTTTAATACAGTATTATTTATAGCTAAAAATAGTATTCTCAAAAAGACGTTACTTTTTGGTGGGTGTACCAGAGCTAAAAAAGTCCCGCTACTCACCAGGTATGCAGTTCCATGTCGGAGTATAATAAGAGAGACATCAGACAAGTTTTCACCCTGCCTCAAACATCTATCCAAAAATATATTTTAGCTCTTAGAATATTAGCTATTGTTTTTAATATTATTCAATAATAATACTTATTAATAGTTGTCACTTTTTATCAATTCCAATAGAAAAGCTTTTAGGAAATTAACTTTCAAAATACGTGTAGATTGGAAAATTATTAATCGCCAAATGTCTGGACAATTGTCGTATGATTTGTACTCCAATAACGATCAATTATATGGAACAATAAAACGGTTGTAACACTAATAGTTGAACGCTTTAACGAAGATATAAAAGGAGGAAGCCTTCGAAATGCATGTAATTTTTTGTTATTTTTTGCTAGTTGTAGTTGAATGTACTGGTTTTCATGTATGATCTTGACAGTGACCTTCAATCTCTTAAATAATTGATTGAACCTGGATTTGTTTTTCCTCGTCGCAAGACTGAATCTTAAAAGTTGGTTCATATATAAGACTAGAATTTACATACAGACGCATAATAATTAATAACCTATGGTGGTATATTTAGGACCAGCAAAAATCTAGAAGTCCCCCCACCTATTTCGCTCATGTTCAAACTCTACATTTTCTTTTGTTAAACACTTCCACTATAAAATTTAATCAAGATTGAATAAACGATACTCTAGTTATCGACGGACGAAGGTTTTCAAATTTACATACTTACATACAAACATACAGACATACAGACATACAGACATACAGACATACAGACATAGAGACATACAGCTATAAAGACATAGACATACAGACATACAAATATACAAACATACAGACATATAGACATACAGACATACAGACATACAAATATAGAAACATACAATCACCCGGACATCTCAACTATATTCGAATAGATATTTTACCACCCGCGCCCGCCTCTTGTGTAAATCAGACATTAATATCAGGTGGACAAATGTTTACATTCTTCTTAAACCTTATAAATAATGTCTACATTTTCTAAGAACCAACAATTTTATTAATTTTAATAACAAAATTAGTAATATTTTCAACGTGTTTCACCCATCTGGCCCTCCGTGAGATATTACAACAATTAATCAGAATAAACCCGAACCTTAGACCTTGTATAGAAATACGCTTTCCATGTAAAGTTTTTGTTTGTATGTTTAATAATGATCTATGAGTAATTGAGAGTATTAAGTATGTAATTATTTTTAGGAAGACGGACCGAAGGTCGATAAACAATGCAACGATGATATTATTATTATTAAAATATTATTTACATGTATTTGATGAGTAAATATTTATCTTATTTTTGACGTAATGGAAGTAGCATCACTTTAAATCGATTTTAACGTACAAAATATCGATCTCATCTTATTAAATCTAATGAATTATCATAATTTCATTTAATTTTACGTATAATATTAACAGTTTAATATAGTAAACAAAAACAAAATTATTTCATTACAAATTCCCCAGTTTTGGAAGTCTCATAAAGATTGATTTTTTTAATTTTTAATTTTTGAAAAGTCTACTTATAAAAGTAGAACATTCCATAAACCTTTGATTAAATCACGTTGTTTTGCTTAGATATAAAAAGTTTTAATTATTAAAAAACATTGTTGAGTTTCAATTTTCATTTATATGTAACTTCGCAGTTTGCACGTTTAACCCATGAAACGGTTACATTGGTAAATGTAGTATCATCTCGTTAAAAATCTTATGCTATGCGTCAACCTATCGGTTTCGTACGCATTTGATTCCTAATTTGTATAGAAAATGCGTTACGTGCGTGAAATCTTAGGTTTTGATGTCTAAAATAAACTCGAAGGTAGTTCGAAAAATTTGTAGGTATATTACAATGCGAGGTCTAGCTTGGAGCGAGCCACTAGCATATCTTTCGTTCGATTTTTTGAACTACCTTCGACTTAATTTTAATCATGTGATTAATGTTAAATACTACCAAAAATACCATTAAACAGTTTATATTTTAGTATAAATGTATTTCAATAAAAGGGTTGGCATTGAAGTCTCTTCTACTCATTTAAATGTGTAATCAGCTGTTAAATAAAGACAATTTCAAAATAAATATCTCGTGATATTATATATATAAGACTAAAGTCATCCTCGAATGGCCTATTTAACACAAAAAAGGTTTTTTGTGTAGCGTCATAAATTGATATCTCTTCAACCGGTCGACATCTATGATGCCACAAACGCCCCTTTTTGCGAAAAATATTATTCTATATTTTTTTTTAATTTTGGTCCAGAACTTAATTTTCATGATGCAACTTAATCGGTTTTAAAGTACTTATTCATTTAAAAGTCGATATTTCGCATAAATTATACGCCTATATCAGTTTAGTATGCGAAGGCCGTAGCGGGTACCAAATAAGGCCGGTAGTCGGCGCCACTTGCAATGTTTGAATTTACTACAGTTATTTTTGGTGATCGCTTTAAGGACTGAAAATAGTTGAAAGAAATAAATTGTTAGTATACTTTAAAAAGTATGAAGATCAGCATCGTTTAGTTAAGTTTTTTGAAACTAATTACGTCGATAAACAATTACTATTTGCCTTCAAGTTTCAAAAACAAGGCTTGTTCTAAATACTCGACACGAAAAACAGACATTCTCTAGCGCAAATTGACATTGTGTTATTAATATATCAAAAATGAACAGACCATAATCAAGTCAGCAAATGACATTATCAGCTTAGGTTCGATTAGATTTCAATACTTCCTTAGCAAAATGGCCTAAACTATTCGAAGACCGAAGTACAGTTAAGCTAGAGTTTCCTCATAATTAATACTGTAGTATCAACCAACTAGTTCGTAATACATTTTGTATTGAGGTAGTATACTACCCACACTACACCAAAAGAAGAGGGTATTAAAGTTTAAACCTTAAACCCTACATTAAAATTATAATTCATTTGAAACCTGAAAATCATACTTTGAATAAACAAAGATAGCCGAATAATGTTTGCTTAACCAATGCAAGTTATAAAAGAGATATTATTAGAGTGCTATTTTTTGTACCTAACGTTAAAAAATGATATGCCTATGCAGTACACTGATAACATAGATTAGATTACCCTACAAGAATTTAGTAAGCCCTGCGATATACAGGCGGATGCTTTTCCAAGGTTGAAAAACTATTAAAAGCGAAGAATGTAGTAGGTACTGCTATGTAGCAGTACCTACTACATTCTTCGCTTTTAATAGTTTTTAAATTTTTAAGAGGTGAGTGGTTTAAACGTGACATTGTGTGTATCTTATGATTTTGAGTCAATAACATAAAATATATAATAAAACTAGAATAAAAGAGGAAACATAGGAGGAAAATCAACTGTTAAAATTAGAATATTACGTTAAGTGTTCCATTTATAATAATTTATCGTTTACGATATAAAACAATCAACAAAAAGTATACACTAAAACAATGGGGATGTCTCTATGATAAGAGCACAAAAAACCAATCAGCAGTGAATGAAATATAATAGACATTCTACATAAAAAAAGAAACCTAAAATAATTAACGAATTTGTAAACATCTAGTTTATTTATCTACTACTACTGACAACTAGTGGACCTACAAACTTAAGTGGTATACCCATGAACTCTTTACTAATATAGATAACAATTATTAAACCCTGTATACTAATTCTGAAACTGTTATCATAGTTCACGCGGCCTTGCCAAAAGTAATGATAAGAATATTAAAACATTACCTATTGTTCATGTTATATGCACATGGCATGATTCATGGGATATTTTAAACCACCATTCGGAATATTTAGAGCATGTGGCGACGGGTTAGAATACGTGTGTCGCCACCAAATTTCTACCCGTAGGTGAAGCACTGTGTTTCATTCGGTAAGCGGGGGCCCGGAGCCCTTTATTCTCATTACATTACTCTTCCAACCTACTCTACTCCTCTCCCAATTTCCTAAAATTAATCTTCTCCCTATCCCCTCCCCCTCCTTTTAGTCGGCAAGGCATCTGCAACCCTTTCATGTTGTAGATGTTCATGGGCTGCGGTTAGTCACTTAACATAAGGTGAATCGCATGCTCCGCATGCCTATTGTAAAAAAAAACTCAAACTAGCTATCTTATATTGGTATTTCAGTTTCAGAGATAAATAAACAGTCGTAACCTTGTTTACCTCAATTCATAAAGCTAGACTGTTCTCTTGTACCTAAGGTTGCCAACAGTTACATGTACAAATTGCTATTTTTATATACATGAAATGGAAATGTTTAAAAGCCAATAGCTATATGTTTTTCTTAGGAATTTTACATCTATAGCACGCGACTCTTTCCTTATAAAATAATCGCCGACTTTATGCCGACTTGTGACTGAAATAAAAAACGAACAGTTACTTTTCTAAACTTAAAGGATACGTTTATTTTTTTAAATCATTTTGATAATTATATTTTATTTTGATTCTATGACTTCGAAGTTTCAATACAGTTGAACGACTCCAGTTATAAAGTATACCTCAATTTTAAATACAAATCAAATTTTTCGTTTAATAACATGCAAAAATATATTCTCCAACATGTTTCCCTATACATGTTATGCAAATATACTTTATTTACCTTAGATGTCATATAGTACATATATCAACTTATTTAACATAATAATCATACACAATGAATACATTTTATTCCCTATGATATCACAACATTGTATTTTTATTTCCAAAACATAAAACTATATTTTTATTAAAACAATAGATAGAATCCCTCTCGTAAAATAGTACATTTTCTTAACGCATAATTAAACAGGGATGTACTACAAAATCAAAACATTATATTAACTGTGGTGAAGTATAAATATGTACTGTATGAAGTGCTCGGTATAGTCAAGGTCACTACGATTTTATGGTCATACAATTGTGAGCTGCATCATTGTTATTTGAAACGAGCATTACATCATTGGTTACATGCTTGAGATTCAAAATTGTTATATCATTGATCTTGTACAGATAAACATAAATAAGAGCCTAAGATAGCGATCGTAATTTTGGGCAGTTTAAATTGGACTTGATTTTAATAAAGTACTTAATAAACATCTTAATGTTAGAATTATAGTCACGCATGTTAACGTTAAATAGTTAATATTGAGGAATTAACTGACGTATTTAATTTCAACATTTTTTACCGTATATTTTTATGTGAATAATTATTAAAAAAGTATTATTTATACTTTTTTATTTATGAATACTACGCATAAATATTGTAAAAGCAATTTGATTTTAAATTTTAAATACAATATTAAAAATAAGCTAGACTTCTTTCTGAGTCATGAAGTTTACCGCCTATGTTAGGGCATACGCTTAGGCCTCGTTCAAAGCCTAGGTCACGAGGCACGAATGCGTCAGGGCGTGCACTGCACCGCGGGCCGCGAGAGGCGCCGTTCTAGCCGTTTTTTACATTTTGCGTGCTTTTTTTGGCAGCGCGTTAACCTTGGATTTTTTCATAGCGAAGCGCTGCACGTACACGCTTAGATTCGGATAGTCGTACTCGTAGAGCGTCCCCCACCCGCCGCGTCCGAATTTTCTGCATTCGAACAGAGTGAGGAGTTTTCGGCGGTCGCATTAGCGAGCCACGCTCACGACAGTTACGCGGTCGCTCCATCGCGCTCGGCGACAGGCGTTGCAATATGCGGAAGTGAGCACGGACAGCGCCGGAGCAAGTGCTAGTGATTCTAGTGATACGAAGTGAACGCACATTCAGTGACGAACTATGGTATTTGTGCACGGCTCGGCAGAGCATTGATGGTCTGAACGTATTCAAGGACTGCATATTTGGACTTTATGGACGCAAGGAAAGTATTGTTTTGGAAATTTTTACCGACCCGGAAAATCAAGCCGAGGCGGCCTAGGTTCTCAGTGCGATGTCATTGATAAATGCGTGTTGACACCCCGTAGCATGCGATAATTTGAACGCGCTCGTACCGCAGATTGCGCCTTAAAATGTTACATCGAGAGGATATTTTTGCATAGATATCGATCGTTTCCCAGTTTTTGCATACACGTGCTGTCGTTTCGGGGCTATTGAACTTGATAATGAGACAACCGTATCTTTTTTTATACACCTATATATTGCATCACAATTTTTTGCGCGATATTAGCGATCTGGTTGTGGAGATTTTGAAAGAATCCCACACAACCGTCGATTTTGTCGTGCGCCTAATGAATTCATGGAGAATCCAGTTTATGAGCATACGTTCCGAAATAATTATAGGCGTGAATAGAGCGGGCGAGAGTAGGTAGGCCCGGAACCGCTTTGAGGCGAAAACTGGTCTTGAGTCGCATTAACATTTGCATAGAAACTGTCGCGCGGCCCCGCGGTCAGCTATTAGCGCCTATCGCTTCGTCGAGCCGGCCCGGCCTGCCGTGGACTGTGTACCATCGACCGTTTTTTGACAGTTCGCATTGGGACGTATCTATGAACTTATGTCGTTCACACTTTATATTTGTTATGGAAATAGAGGCTTGCTTCGTATCGTAAAATGACACTGCTGCAACCAAGGTTGTTGTATTTAGATTTATTATTAACACGGAATTTGTCACCGACATTAACAAGTTGTTCATTGAAATACATTTTAGTTAGATCATGTTTACCTTTATGTCTTCGTACTCCATCCTAAGACCTGATCGTCACGAAATTTTAAGCAAAAAGCAAGGAAAAACATTTTTGTTTTTTTTTACTATTTTAAGCTTCTTTTTTTTCAGTATTTATGTAAGCAATTTTTATGTAAAATAATCTATTAAATTACCTAGATATCGACTGTATGTAATACTTAAAATACATACCTGCTTCTAAAAGTATCCTAGAAATATCACTATGAAATAATTTCCATAACAATCACGATCATCAAATATTGATATCTAAAAACAAACCGCTATTATAAATTTTACGATTTATTACCGTGAATTTAATAAACGTATTAGATTCGGTGTAGCAAAGCCACGTGGTATCTGCATAGATAACCTTTATTTCATAGACTCGCAAAGATAACGCGATTACATTTGACAAATAACTAACGTTTATACGGAAATATTTAATAAAATGTTTGATAAATTTTTATCGACGCGAATGAAGAATTAGCTCGGATTTAGGCTGTTTTAATCTATGTAATTGATAGACAATGGATTAAATTCCTATGTTACAGTTTTACAACGATACTTCAGTGCTCTTTAGAGCTATTAGAGCATATTGTTTTTGAATTGAATACGCTTTCAAAAATGTCTTGCTTCGTATTATGTTGCTACTACACTTACACAAATATTGTGTTTGAATGCGGGTATCATACTCAAGTATCGTCTCTGAATAGGTTAATAGAGCCCTGTTCGTTGTGAGAACTCAGTATTTGTGAAAATGGGTGTAAATTTAGTACATAACCTTTTCATCACTTGATAAAATGTATTATAATCTAGTAGCAAAGGAACAAAAATGATGTGCGTACGACTTATTAAGCCTCTGCTCTACTATATTAACTTACTTGTCATTTACAGATAGGTACGTGTCGAACGTCTATTTGCTAAATAAAGTTGATAATTACTGAATTACAAAGTACTGACTTTGTCATATACACCAGGCCAGCGAATCTACGTATACTATACATATTAAGACAAATACTAAAGAAATAGTAGAAAGGGTTACCAACATCATTATAGTATTGAAACACAACATGTCTTTAGTTTGTTGAAAACAAAGCTATGATAAGAGGTCCATTAAACTATCGAAGTTGAATTTTAGTATCAAATATTTTACAGTTTTAGGTATATCTGAAGATATCTTTTGATATCTATACTAATAATAAAGCTGAAGAGTTTGTTTATTTGAACGCGCTAATCTCAGGAATTACTGATCCGATTCGAAAAATTTTTTTAGTTTTAGATAGCCCATTTATCAAGGAAGGCGATAGGCTATATATCATCCCGATATTCGTACGGAAGTAAAGCTCTGGTGCGGGGTTAGTTAATTATAATAACAAAGATTTATTAACCAACAAAGCGGGGTCCTAGAGTCGAGATGGCCCGGCGAGTGTATGTTTGTATCTGTCTATGGAAGTTCAAATCTTTGTCCGACGATAACTGGAGTACCGTCAATCCGACGATGATAAAATTTTGTAGGTGAATAGTTGAGACAAAACAAAATATTAATCCGATGTTTAAATAAAAAGTGAGTAAAACCGTGAACAATATAGTTAACAAAATATTGAGTTCGAAGATGAGCGAAATAGACGAGTTTTATAAAAATGTACACTAGTATGATATGAAGGGTTGATTTATACATTACAACGAGGTCTAGCTCAGAGCGAGCCATTTGTATATGTCCTCGAACCCATGTTTACCTCTCTCGACATACGTCTTAATTGATAATCATCTGTTTAATAATCCTAAGCCTTACTCATTTATACTCAGATGCGCTATTCAGATAAAAAATAAAAAACACATTTTTAATGACTTGCCTACAAGGAAAATGGGTTCCTCGAAATAGTTTGCAATTTAAAAAAATATTTGTATCACGCTTGAATTAATATGCATTGAATTGAATGGGATATCAAAAACCAGTTTCAAACGCTTGCTTTGAGATAAAACGTAATTTATTTTAACGTATTCGAAGCGTATTAGGCAATTTTTACATTTGAAAATTAGTGCGAATTATATGAAGCTATGAATGATAATAAAACTTGTTTTGATAAACATGTCCTTAAGATTTCAGTTCAATACCTTTGAGGCATAAGTATAATATGTAACACTAGCTGCGCCACGCGGTTTTACCCGCGTTATTTCTGATCCCGTGGCAACTCCAATATTAAAAGTAGCCTATATGTTATTCTGAACCCTTATCTATATGTATACCAAGTTTTTTCATAATCGTTTCAGTAGTTTGTGTGTGAAAGAGTTAGAAACATACAAACATGCTCACAAACTTTCGCATTTATAATATAAGTGGGTTGTATGGTTATGTTCAACAAGTAGAGAACTTTGTAATTTTTTACTATTGAGAAAAGTTTGATCGATTTTGACAATACAGTAAATAAATAAGAGCTTCACATGGTCAGTACAATGTCTATTAATCAAAACAACCATTCACCATCCATATAAGGATGGTAATAGAAAGCTTTATGTATAAACATCACAAATAATTGTAAAAATTATTTACTTGTAGATAACTTGACTTATAATAATATTGAATATTTATTCTAAATGTGCCCGTTCCCGTGGGATTTCCGAGTTTAATTTTATCTCGGAAATCCCTATGTCCTTTAAATAGTTTTTCCAACTATCTTTGTATAAAATTTCATCCAAATCGGTTTAGTTTTGCGTGAAGATGACACACACGGAGTTATTTTCGTCTTTATAATATTAAATTAAAACGTAATTATGTACTGGCTACGTAATATATGACGTATTTTCCAAATGCATAAAATATAATTAAAAGTTATTAAGGTTTGACATTCAATTGTAAAAAGGACAAATTTCTACTATTAATATAAAACAACTTGTTAGTTTTCGAAATAAATTTTCGTGTAAGACAAACCATTATACAATTTTCAGGAACAATTAAAAATACCAAAGTACGAAGGTGATATGCCACATTAAGAACATACGTTATACATAGGTATTACGTATTTAATAGTTTGATAGTGAACTATAAAATATTTTAATCGTCATCGATATCTAATTATTAAACGGAAACCATTACCTAAATAGTATAAGTTGGTGTACAAAATGGATTTCACTTTTTCCATTTATTACATTTGTTCCCTTATACTATTTTGATTTTGGGAGTAATCGAAAAGGAGTAATGCCGAAGAAATCGATTTTTCAGAATATACAAGTTTTAATATCAATTTATTAATTATGGGCGCTCTTGTTGTCATATTGGTAAATTTATCGTAAGGCCACCTTACCTAATCAATTCTGTACTAATGAATTATTTAAGTGACTGTTTGTCTTAATGAAAATATATATTCTTTATATATTGTTCTTAGGGATATTCCCTTCAGAGCTAAATTATTTGAAATCTTTAACAATTAATTATTCTATTTTGCTGCTGACAGCAGCTTCGCTCGCATTAAATTCGTCATCTATACATAGTAAAAGATATCCACCACCTAATCTAGCTAGTCTATTAGTATAAGCGTGATTGACACATAGATCTTAATTAGTCTATTTTTTAGCACATGTCTATATCAGAAACGGTAATAATTAGTACACAGCTCGAGGTACCTCGTCCCAGGCAGGGTGGGAGGGCCAAGGACACTCGGAGGGACCTTCGAGGCGCGACGGTTACGTAACTCCAAGGCCGAGCTGTGCATACCTGTATAATATGTGTTTTCAAATGGTGTGGAATTGATTGGTTTTTGTTAAAATTTAAAGGCTGCGTAGTTCTGTATTATGTTACTATAGCTAGATCTAATAAATTATGTGTAAGCTATAGTGCTGAGCCGTGCATACCTGTCTAATATGTGTTTGCAAATGGTGTGGAATTGATTGGTTTCTGTTAAAATTTAAAGGCTGCGTAGTTATTTTATTATGTTTAATACTATAGCTGGATATTCATCTACACTGTGGCTAGCGTGGAGTGGTGTATACCTGGTGTATACCTGTAATTATACAGGTATAATGACAGGTATACACAAAAACAAATTCACTTTATATTCAACACACATTAATGTGTTTGCAGAATGGTGTAGAATTGATTGCTTTCTGTTAAAATTTAGGCTGCGTAGTTCTTGTATTATATGTAATACTAAAGCTAGATATTCATCTACTTAATTATGTCTAAGCTATAGTGCCGAGTCGTGTATACCTGTATGTGCAGAAAGGTGTTGAATTGATTGGATTTATTTAAAATTTTAAGTTTGTGTTCGTTTTATAATGGTGTAATAAGGATGTAAAAACAAAACATAAGACTACGGGACAGAAGACGCCCGCTACAGCTAGTTACAAATAGAAAAAAAACTACTTTCTGGTACCCAGCTATATAGAGTTATTAAGGCGCTAACATATTCAAAATTTTAATAATTATACGTTACACTTACAAACAAAAATTCACTTTGCATTCATTTATTCACTACAAACATGTAATTATACAGTTACAATGCATTTGAACTACATGTAAAAGTTCCGAGGGATATTTCCGCGTGGGGACCAAATAATGTGGCTAATCCTTGACCCAAATGTAACCAGTTTGGGACGTACAGTGTCCCACACAGGCTCAATTACGTGTCAAAAACGAGATTTTATTTCGACTATTGTTATTTGTGTTACGCGATTTTAAACTATATACGTCGGTGATAAAGAAGATAATGGCGTGAAAGTAATTGGTGTTATGAAGTAATGGTATATTTATGCGATGAGGATGGTTTACATGTGAATATTACGTACAATACATATGTGTGATTGTTTTAGTTACGTTTTTATCTGGATAATGATGTGCAATTAATTTAATCTTGTCTTATTAAAGTGTAGTAATAAGTGTAAAAATAAAGAGGTATTTATTGGAAACTAGCTGTGCCCCGTAGTTTCACGTGTATATAGCTCATTCTCGTGGGATTGCTGACATAAATATCCAATGTCATTCTCCTGGTCCTAAGCTATCTCTCTACAAATTCCCTGTTCAATTGTTGTTACAAACTCGTCTTTATTTTATACATGTAAGATATATTAAATCAGATTCTTTATTTTTAATAGTTCCTTCTATAACGATTTATTATGCTAATAGGTACATAATATGTATAAAAAATATATTTGTTTTAAAATACTATTTCTGGTAAGCTTCATTACCGCATTACGGTGCAGTAAAAAAATGTAGTAATTCTCGGTAACAAGCAATTAATCATCTATATTGTTATCTGACACTATTAAATTATTTTTTATACATGTTTCAAAGCAGACATATAATTTATTTAATGTAATTAATTGTAATTGTTTACGCGTAATTTTATGGATATATTAATGAATTTTATATTTAAAAATGAATCGTAACATATGTTGGTGAACGCCTGGGCCAATTTGACAAATTCTTTTTTTTAAATTCGTGAAAGATTTATGGTGGTTTTTCCGGTGAGAAAAATTCAAATTATTGCCGGAAAAACCCTAAAAACAGCCCTTTTCTTTTTCCCATACAAACGTTTTCTAACTAAAACAGAGACAATTTCAGCTTTATTGCTTTTGTATAAAGTTCACTGTTGTATAAGCACGGTAGGTGTGTTCAAAACGTCAAAGAGTTAAATAAAAACTGCTACATACTAACAAATATATACACACATCAACACCGTATAGGGATATTTTGTAAAAACATCCAAATCTCTAAAAAAAACTGGGCCATTTTCGAAACTTTTGATGTCACCTTATTTTATGCGCACATTTGAACATTTCCAAATTTGAATTAAAAAAAAACAGAATAATACATTACAATAATATATTTGATAGAACAAAGTCTGTCGGGTCTGCTATTTTACAATAATTATAACTAATTTACATTGCATGCTTATCGCATCCATAACCATGCAGTTTAAAATATAAATTACATGTAAATATTGCATTAATTTCTCTTATGTTATTGTTATCTATTGCATCTACTTGCATATATTAGTGAAGATACCCCGAATCTAATCCGAACTGACGAAACATCCGATTCATTTACACATCTTATTTCGCCTTCAATAACAATAAATTAGATAAGTATATAGTAAAAAGTGGTGGTCAGCTGGTATCTCTACAATAAACAAGAACATTTGGACACCATTACGTATCGGGAAATTCTGCCTCCAACTTCGTTGCTAATATCGGTTTTAACTCCGATTAATCCTCCGGTTTCGATTTCGGTTCCGATACCTTAACATCCCGAAGTACATCACAAACCGTTATATAAGATCGCTTTCAAGTTGCAGCCGAGGTGAAAGGCATAGTGCACGCTTGAGCTTAGAAAACATTGTTTTGATGAGAATATTAGATCTTTCCCATTGTCCATGCGTGTGTTACAACAGAATGTTCAAAAATTCGTGTGAAAAGGTCACAAAAAGATCCTCCGTCTTGTATGTTGGTAAAAGTGACCAGTGATTTTAGAACTTTGTTCGTTGGAATGTTATATAGCTAATAGTATGCTAGTCAGCATGTATGCATATGAAACAAAAGAAAGTGGGTGCATTCACTAAATTAGATACCATTATAAATAATTAAAATCAAATTATTGGTATGCTTTAATGTGGAATATAGAATAGAATAGAAAATCATTCATTGGGACACACACAACTCAGAAACACAACAAAATAACAATATATCTTCAATATGTACTCTACATTTTTCTATAGGTGTGAAATTTCTATTTGACAAATGAGGTTTAGAATGGGCAATTTATTAGGATTTTTTAATTGACAACAATTACCAACATAAACATGGACTAAGAAATTTTATTTCTACTAAACTTTACCCTATTGTAGCCGGAGGATATTATTATAAACAAAATTATAATTCGTTATAAAGCTTACGTTTCAAAAGTGCCACCAAAGAGGCCAACCAAAGCAAGCGCATCTCTTTTGTTCTGTGGCAAAAAATACAATTTCGAATTTCGAATTTACGGAAGCCCTCGTATGAAACGAAAATCTGTAGAAGTTATATTTAAAGCATATTATCAAGTGGGTTACACGTTATTCGAATGAGGGGACACGTGCCTGACCCTTCGCCTTCCTGTCTCATAATCCCATACTAAAATTACTTTATGCCATTTTCAAGTTACTAGTACTAAGATTTGTATTTCATTGTAAGATTAAAGTAACATAGTTTTAAACTAAACGATTTTGGCATCCGAATTTGTTTGTATTGTATAAATTAGCAAAGTATTGATGAATCTATCCTACTATCGCAATGTTCTGTATTATTTTCATTATTATAACGTTCATTTAATTATTAGAGGAAATTATCAGAAACAATATAGCCTTTTCGTACTCCAAAAAAATTGCAATTTATATTTTGTATTGTTACCTCTTGATGAAACTGCATCTTGATTTACTTGTAAAAAACACTTCACTAAGTTCCACAGTTATTTATTTTCTACGCTATTGTGGAACTATCAAATGATTCATCTAATAAATGAAATGGTTAATATATTTTCAAATGTAAAACAAAGTATTACAAACATACTATTTGAGATTGTAGTGCATAAAGTAGCGGCTACATTAAAGACTTAATATATCAAATAGCTCGTTTTCTTCATACAAACGTCTTTGTTCGAAACGCAGTATCTGGGTCGAGCTTCGAGCTATGCGTGTACGCAATGCAACGTACTTGCAACTTTCTACTTGCCGCTTGAAACGCAGTAGAAAGTGTGTTAGGACAAAGGTACTTGGGATGTTTTCGTGATATCCAGTGTCTTTTTGTCTTTGAAGTTGTCGTCGTTTGCTAGAACATTATCCAAATATTGCGTTTTGATGGTCTCAACTTTATATAGAATTTTCTTTAACAATACAAATTAAATATCAAAAATTACGAATGAGTTTTTCGCAGCTTTTGTCTCAAAATTAATGGGATGAAAATCGTTATTAATGAAAATTATTTCCTTTGTAAAAATATAGTCGGCAATATAAATTCATTCAATTAATGTAGTCGAAATTAAATATGTACAAATCTATTTTGCGTCATTAATATGTCATTGATCTATTTGATAAAAAACTGTCGCAAAAACTAAAGCTTTTAAAATTTATTCCCAAATTTTGCAATCGAACATAGTGAACGCGACAGTTAAATTAGTAGAATTTGAATTTGAATATAGTTGATAAATTGAATTGAATTTACGTAACCACGCTTTCATCGGGGAAGACAGCTGCGCCTAAACACCAATAAGTTATTTTGGATAGTTATTAGAAATGTTCAGAATTGTGTTGATGTAATCTAATCTTATCATTACGACTTTATTATAACAACTGTAAATATTGTCGATGTAGCGAATTCCAATGATATATGTCTATGGTTTTTCGAATGAAAATTTCGTTTTTCGTTTAAAAACAACAAGTCTCAGTATTAAGTAGTAAGTAGTAATTGAGAAAATGACAACGATTATATTTTTATATCTTTGAAATTTGCATATAAATAATGTGTGTGTGTGTATCTATAATGAACAAGATGTGTACCAATATACACATAATTTTGATTTATGACTGACACGATTAAAATTAAAAAGCGGAAAAACGAACCAATCATGGTGGTTTAATTAAATGCATCCGACACGTTTGAAATTTAGAAAACCGGCCTGTGCATGCGTTTCGACATAGCTTACGTAACGTAGACAAAGAACAAATTGCTTGGAGTTTACTGGGAACACGCCGTATCAATAATAATACGTTTTAATGAATTTGAAAGTAATATTTTCAAATATACATTTACAAACGATTAAGTACATTAAATTACACCTTTTAAATAGTTCACACGGTTTATACTCACTACGGTTTATTCGGTATAGGGTTTCTTTTTAAAATTATACGATGGCTCACTTATCGTTCAACAATTATAAATAACACCTACAAAAGTAAATGATTATTCGTAATTTAAACTTATTTTCTAAATAAGAAACACGTGTACTCTCAATGATTTTTTTCAGTATTGAAAGAAACCTTGTATTATAAACCATTGTAGATAGAACTCACGTAAAAACTTCTCATAGGTACCAAGCACTACTTCGATTAAAATGCGTAGAAAACTCGTAAAAAACACTTGTTTTTGAAACCTTGCAAACTATGTTTTTAAGTTTGTCAATTGTTTTTCATGTCTATTTCAGTAAATGCATTTTCATTCTGTCAAATAATAAAAAAAACAAGCTGATCTGGCTTCGCTCCCATAGCATAATGCTACTCATGGATAATGTAGCTTCCGAATGGTGGAGGAATTTTTAAAATCGGTAGTTTTTCAAACAAACAAAGGTTTCCTCTTTATAATATTAGTGTAGAATAAGTAGAAAGAATAACTTGTAATGGACATATTATCGATTATTATATTAAACGTTGTTTACATACAATAACGACGATAATTATTGAATGAATATAATTTCATAGCTCGTGTACGTTCCCACGACTCGATAACGCAATGCATCTGACCTCCTTACCCATTTACAAGCCGTATCTATGTGTGTCACACATGCAGTGTGTTTTTATTTTATAAGACTACTAGCGACCCGCCCCGGCTTCGCACGGGTGCAATGCTGATATACTATCGCGGAGTTTTCTGTAGACCTTTTCATTGTGTACAATACTTAGTACATTATTTTGATAAATCTCGTAGGATTCAGCCTGCGTTTGCAATGTAAGCGGAAAAAATGTAATTATTTGCGACATCACATTAGAAACCTCAAAAATAACAGTATTTGTCCACTATTTAATGGATGATATTATACATAAAAACCTTCCTCATGAGTTACTCTATCTATTAAAAAAAACCGCATCAAAATCCGTTGCGTAGTTTTAAAGATTTGAGCGTTCATAGGGACATACAACATGATACATGACAGAAAAAGCGACTTTGTTTTATACTATGTAGTGATATTAGAAAAAGTATATATGTCTTTACTTCAAACTCAGGTTGTTATACGCTTGTAGATATAATTCATTATGAGACGTTTAAAAATTTAATAAGTATAAGAAAGAAAGTTTATTCCATGTACATAGAGTGAATGAAAACAATGAAAATAAAATGAGAAAAACAAAAAAAAAATCAATACATGATAATAATGATAAATCAATTTAACAATAGTTAGTCATAAGCAAGAAGAGGTCTTTTAGAGGCTGATGAATTGATTGATCTTTTGGAAATGTAGCGTCACCAGTTGTTCAATTTACGTATATTATATCTATAAAAATAAGTTTTTTATGAATTTGAAAATAATATTTTCCAAATCTACATTTACAAGCGAATAAGTAAATAACACACACATTAAATTACACCTACAAAAGTAAATGCTTATTCGTAATTTAAATTTGTTTTCGTGGATTATTTAACACACTTATTTTAGTGGATTGCACACATATTCGGGCTGTTAATTTTTTGGAAATGTAGCGTCACCATTTGAAGTTGTTCAATCCAACTAAAATCTGGTCGGAGCACTAGTATAGGTAAAAAAACGTGTTGGTTATGTGCTGCCATCTCATAGGCTTATAAAAGTAAAGGAAAAGGATTGCATTTTTGACAATTTGCACTATAATATCTCCTGCGCAGCTAGTCTCGTTTGAGATTAGTCACCATGGCCGATATTAGTCAGGGGAGCTAAACGTACAAAGAATCCCTTTAAACAGTACATTTTTTACGTTAATAACAATGTTCAGAGCTTATTATTCTATTGATTATTAAAAATATACTATATTCTCTCCTACTACTAGTCTTCTGGTACTAGTATTAAAAATATATATCAATAGGGCCGTGGGCACAAATGAAGCGAGAAAGAGGAAAATATTCGCGGTTCCGTACGTTCTCTATTGGGGTTAACACGCTCTGTGAAGCAAAAACATCGGAATCTATTCAAATGTTATGGCACTGACGGACAACTACGCCTGTATCGCGATTTCAATTCAGGCGTGCGGTTTGATACGATTTAATAAAGGGGTGGATAGAACGAGAAATTGTTACGAAATATAAATAAATTGAAAATTAAATATAGGCTCCTAATCAGCGATCAATTTGGGTTCAGTTATTTACACTTATATTATAAAGAGGAAAACTTGGTTTGTTTATTTTTTTGGTTGTAATAAATAGGCTCAAAAACTACCGAACCGATTTTAAAATTCATTCACCATTCGAAAGCTACATTAACCACGAGTAAACTAGGCTATATTTCATAGACTTTACGCGCGGATCAGCTAGTCTATACATATAATAAAGGAGTAACCGAACCATTTCTGTACATTGAATATTTTTCAA
>LQNK01002873.1:28694-63006 GCA_001586405.1 Phoebis sennae | reverse complement strand
AGTGAGCACCTAATATATTATAGCATAAAAAAAAGTCTGCGCTTTGAATTAAGCATAACGTTTTATAGCGTTTTCCATTTTAAGCCGTTTTGAACACTACTAGTGATCACTCACCATAAGGTGACCCGCTAGCTCGTTTGCCCGCTCTCATTTAAAAAAAAAGTGGATCTCATTCAAGGTGTGCTGTCTGTAACCGACTTACATATTCGTATAATAACATATATACAATTTATTACGATGTAAATCAGTGATTGCAACACAAATATTGCGTGTCGCAAATATCTACGCATTAAGCTTATCTTATCAGTTAGGAAATGTTCCAAAACAAATGACGAATGCACTTATTTATCAAGGCTTTTTGTTTGTGCAATGTCTTGTGTATAGCCTGATAATCGATCACAATATTATAGTCGATTAAAATTATAATGCGTAAAACGTGTAACGTAATAAAGTTGTTTTTTCGTCGTAGTAATCAGCTGTAACGCCAACAGCTTTGATTGGTTTAAAAAAGGATTAATTAAGGTAGGTGAGGAATGCCGTTCTAGTCAAAAAGCAGTAATTTTGCATACGTTTCCGTCGTACATAAAAAAAAAACATAATACATAAATTTATCTCTTGATCAAATATTACCGTAACAAAACATGATAAATTTTTATTTTCGACTTATCTTTGTGATTTTTTCTACGCCGTGATGTAAAGGTTCGTGAATTATTATTTTGGAATGAAGTAGTTTTTCAGAAATTAACTGTGCATTATGTACGAAGGAAATTTAAGAAAAGTTCTCTGACTGGAAGGCCCTTATAGCGCAGTTTCACGACGGCTGTCATGGGGATAACTTATCGCTGCGAGTGTGGCCCGATTACTAACTGAAGTCTACCGAGTACTGAAGATAAGTTTTCCCTCCCTAAAACGTCTTTTTCCAAAAAAGAAACCTTGTTAGTAGCAGATACACATATTTATAACTAGTATTGAAATGTCAGACCGGAAAAATCTTTTGCCCAAATAAGATTTAATCAAAAGTATTTTTTGCTCAGTAATGCCTTTAATAATTATAATACCAATAAAACCAACAAGTAAATCATACTGGTTTTAAGATCATTTTCATTTTCCAGTAGCTATAATACTGGTAACTGTTACTTGAATACAAATTGTTCCACTAATTAATTTAAGGATAAAGGTTTTTATAAATAAGCGAGTTACGCACGTTTCAAAGTAATTTGAAAGTTTTTGCTACTGTACTATTTTTACCGAATATATCTTAGATTAAGGATTCATTCAATGTTCATGTACTATTTTGTTATGTTTAAACAATATGAGAGTACCTACCGCCAAATTACATTTACCCATATTTTTTTGTAGTGTCTTAAAAACCTTTTCACGCCACGTACAGGAAAAAAAAGGTATTGATACAACAAATAAAAATTTAACATCATACTTAAAACAGACGTCTAATATAACAATTATATTCGAATTCTAACATGATTTGAACTTGCAACTTTTTGTTCTACAATATTGTAAAGTAACCATAAACAATCTTAACTAATTGCGCTCCCGTTGACTGCGAAGTTTCGATGTCGGGTGGGGGCCGGGGGGGCGCCCCCGTGGGAACCGGGCTTCAGGTAATGCGTCAGCGACGTAGGTGCCTCGATAGACAAATGCGTATATGGGATGGGTAGAGAAGATTCTCTGGGTGCTTATTCTTGTTACCTTATTAATAATGTAACGTTTTTAATGAAGTTGTAATTTAAAAATATTGTTTGAATATAATAGCACGAATAAGATGTCATATACATTCGTGAGAACAGTATTTCAGGATTAAGTATTAACTATAGGGTTGCCTGGCAGAGATATATGTCAGAGATATGGCCGCCCTTTGTACATAGTTTTAAGTATTGTTCACTGATGAAATATATGTATGGTGTACAATAAATAATTTTTTCATTCATCATTCATTCAATTAACTTGAAAAAAATTAGTTCACGTCTCCAAAAGTAACATCATTTTGCAGTGGGAGTTAAGATTTACTTTTATTTGCATAAAAACTTGTTATTTAAATTCAGCATTTTGATATAAAAACTAGTCTTTGAAATCTCATTTTGACTTGGAAATACACCCTTAATCAGTATCCATTGTATACAATTGAACTATAATAACTAGGGATGAAACGGATAGTGGTTTGGCCGGATACAGGATATCGGATATCCTGCTAACTACACGGCCGGATAGCCGGATATCCGGTGGCCGGATATTCGGACGCTTATCGCGTTACAACTTGATTTGAATATATGCGCGCGCGACAATTTCTGCCATTATTCATATACAAATAATAATATGTGGCAAAAAATAGAACCGACTTCATCACTCTAAAAAGTAGAAATTAATCTTTATTTTTGTTTCAATCTATACAAAGTCAGTGCTTGTATCTATTTTCAATTTAACAAAAAAAGTATAAAAGTTATTTTCTACTTTTTAGAGTGAGGAAGTCGGTTCTATGTTTTTGCAAAACGCTATTATTTTTCCCTTTTTAGTGACCCGTGAAGAGTAATCACATTATCTAGTCACAATTCAGTATCAGAGTTAGAGTTTAATGGGTATATGCATCATTAAACCTTAACCACGGAGCTTATCCTGTTGATTTTCGAGGTGTTCCGTGGAATATCTTCCACATGGATTATATTGCATATCCGCAACTAAACCCACCCAAAACTCACCCGGCCACGAGGTATTAGCAGCGTATATCGTCTTTGGCAGCGTATATCTCGTAAAATATTTATTTTATCCAAAAAAATATTGAGAAACCTCTATTTTATTTTTAAAGACCTATCCAATGACACCTCATTTAATGATACATTAGCGATTTATTTTTTTTACCCTACGGTTACTGGTATGGTGAGCCACTCTCAATTTTTTTTTCAAATCAAATATAGCCTATAAGTTGCACCTGATATTGTTCAATCAGCGTATGAAATTTTATCAAATTCTGCTTAGTACTTTTTACGTGATTAACGAATATACAAACAGACAAACAGAATAAAAATCTATCCATGGTTTTGGTGTCTATAGCGCATACATATTGCATACCAATTACTCTTTCTGAAAAATATTCAATGTACAGAAATGGTTTGATTACTGTTTAATTATATGTATAGATTTGCTTTGTGTAAAATAATCAATTACTTATATTATAAATTGGAAAGTAACTCTGTCTGACGATCTGTACTTTCACGCCTAAACTACAGTACCGATTTTGATGAAATTTGATACAGAAATAGATTAGACAACGAGAAACGATATAGTTTTAGAAAATTTTGTGTTTCCACAGAAAATAGCGATATAGACGAGTTTAGGGCGTAAAGAATTCAGCGCGAACGGTGTTGCGGGAAACATCTTTTGACATATACATTTATTTATTTTATTATCCTGTATCCGGTCGGATAGTGCACTACTATCCGGTATCCGTCCGGATAGTGAAAATAGGGCCGGATAGGCCGGATACAGGATAGTTACCGGATATCCGTTTCATCTCTAATAATAACACTTGATAAATAAAAACGAATCTATCAAAACGCCATACAATGAGCGCGTTCATACACCAAACTACAGCATTAATTTGAGCCGAGGTACTTGCGGGCATCAAAACAGCCGATACTCGTAAATATTATGTACCACTCGATAGTCATTGACCTCGAGCTACGAATCTAACGAATCCAATCGACCATGCGTGAATAAAATCCCTTAGGAGATGATTTATGAGCTTAAACATTTGTTGTACTCCTTTGGAAAATCTTAGGAAGAGCGAAGGGATCTTTCGCCTGTAACAAGCATTTGGCATCAGGGTTACATAACATTTAAAAGGACGATATACCTATCAACGCTATTGTTTTTTATTGCTTCATAATTTACTCCTGAGCAATTCATGAGGATCCTACTAATATTTTTAAGGTAAAAGTTTGTGTGTAAATCACGCTGCAACTAGTTAACAAAAGAAATTTCCTATGCAGATAAGCCATTAGCTGAATTAAGTTAAAGGATATCTTCTAATAATCTAAAAACTCAGAATTATAGACACCGATGCCACAGGCAGGAGCTAGCTAATAATGGGTATTGGTCATTATAATTTTAAGAATTGATGGATTTCCCCGTCATATTTAAAAGGGGGAGTTATTAACCTACCTTCAAAGTATTGCTTTACTTGCGTTCCCAAATCCCACCCTTATAAGGCACCCTCGGCGCTTGCAAATGTCAATTGACATGTCATTCAGTTTATAATTAGAAACTTGAAATTTTATTCGACACACGTCATTTCCATGTCAAATTTAATACTAATTATATGTATTTTTTTGTTTTTGTGTGTTACTATATAAAAAGAAAGTTGCATTTATTTTTTCACACTAAATTAGTAATTACATAAAACTTAAGAAAATAATTGTATTTCTCACCCAATACATCGATGTTGTATTAGAAATGTTATTTAGTTCTCCTATTCGATTAAATGTATAGAAAAAATTGAGTGAATCAGTGAAACATAAAAACATAAAGCTTGCATAGTATGAAAAAAATACAGCCTTTATCGAGAATCCGGTTTCCCATAACGCAACCTACAGCTTGTGACTTTCAGAACGGTTGTATTAAACTCATAAAGCTCTGTAAATCATTTCGCAAGTGCAGTGTGTCAAAGCGGGTGGATGAAAGTCAAGTGTCAGCAATGGGGGAGGGGGCCGGGTCGATACGGTGCGTTCCGCTAACGCAGGCTGGGGCAGTTTGGTGTAGTGAATCTATTTACAGTAAAATACATGGAATATAGCTACTTTATACTCTATGGTTAGTTCACTTTCAGTAGCGCTATTGCGCATTTCGGCGTTTAATGCAAGCTTGGGTGGTTTGATTTCTGATATGTGGAAATATAGAATATAGCACTTATATTGAGTTTAAAAACTACAGTTTTTATCTCATATTATTTATAATGTATTTTTTTTTATATTTACGCTTTTAGCGCAGACTGGTTAAGTGCATAAATAGCAATAGGTGGTTTTATGCTTTAGCGAATATATTTGAATCTGACAAGTCATTGATTATGTTTTTAGGCCTCATCTTAACTTTGTAGTGTCTTACCAATGAGAGTACGTGTTTTTCATATATATATTGGTTTTTTAATACGTCGTAAATAAAAATTCATAAACAGAAAAAAGTAAACACTTAGCTGGTTTTGCGATTATAGTAAAAAACACACTGAAAAATTTAAAAAAACTTTTATTTAGTGACGTTTTTTCATTAATACTCATTGGTCATTATTTTTTCCTGTATGTTATAATTTCATAACAGAATATACATCTATTTCCCTTACTAACTTATTGCCGATGCATTTTTACAAACAAACACTACGCACTTTCAAAAACATGTCAGTATATTTCCTTCACCAAAATTTAATTATACTCGCTATATACCGCTCACATTGAGGTGTTCATAGAGGTTTACGAGGGGAGGAACACCCCTTCCCACATACGTAGGTGCATTGAAACAAAACCACCTTCGTATATGTGTGCATAGATAGTATTGATTGTAAAGGGTTGCGTTCAAACTACGTTATATCGTACCGTCGAAATGTTTGGGGAACTTTAAACTTTTCTATGTGACATTGTATACAATTAACAGTTTCACGCGACTTCGGTCCCGTAGCGTAATGTAGCTTATAACCTTTCTCGATGAATAGTCTATCTAAAATAGTTGTTTTTGGACCAGTAGTTGTGAGATTAGGGTGTTGAAACGAGCATACACACAACTAACAAATATAATGTTCAAATGTTCATGCGAAAATTAACAAATTTTTTGTTGTGATTGTTATTAGAGGACAAGGGATGTCATTTCTTTTTCGATACAGCACCCTCCCGAAAGCAGGGCAGTACCTAGCAGGAATAGTTCGAAAACACGTTTATTATATGAAAATAGTTGATATTTTCTTTGTTGTGATGCTTGGGATGTAAAAAACAGATATTTATAGATCAAAGCATAAAATGTTGTAACTATAAACAATTTAAAAATAGTTTATAGCTTATGTGGAAAAATACTTAACGATTTTATAGTTATAATGAAGCTGTTTTACTATTTTCTATTCAATAAAATTGCATATACGCGTGTACAATAATACATTTAACTCGCGTACTTACGTAGTTACGTAGATTGGAAAATCCTTACATTAAACATTAAAAATATGCGCTTTTATTACTACAAAAAGGTTCGTACAATATTTTTTTAAAAGTAAGAATCGATTTATTTCTGACGTCTTCTTAGTACAATACGAAACTGTAGTTCTTGCAAAGGTTTTTATTTATAGCGATCGATGTAACATTAATGATACGTAGCATATTATTGCGTTTCAAAGTCCCTGTAAATTATCTTTTCATAAAAAGCGAATTTCCCAGTGAAAGTGAAGTGCCATTAGTCCCGAAAGGGCATGCTTCACCTAGTTTCGGCGGGCTCGTGCAAGATCGATCCTCCTGCACTTGTGTTCGCCGTCTCGCTCGCTCCTCCCACGCCGACCTTGAAATTGGGCGGCACACAGACGCCTGGCTAAATAGGGCTGCGACATGGCCTTTGAATTTTACGTTAATATAAAAATAAGCGGTATTTAGATCCTGAGAAATTGTATTTTAGGTTCCTACCTTTTACGCGTAGCTCGTTTCAATTACCCAATTTTATTAATTTGAACCATTTTTCGGGAGATGTTTGACGCAAGCTGAAACCTTGTATGATGCCTCTCCTATGATACCCCTGCTAGTAAGTTCAGTTTGTCTCAAATACCATATCAAAAATAGTCCTAGCTCTCGGAATATGAGAATGATACAGTACTTATAATATTATCTATAGTTTATTGCAAGTAATATTTTGTTGCTCCATTCAGGAAAAATGCAGTCAGTTTAATGCGAAGTCAAAAGCGTTAACACAAAGCATTATTTGACATATTTTAGTATTTGCATTATTTGTTTTTATTGTTGATTAAATGCATGATAAGCAGTTTTTCGTTACAGGAAAATCTTTTCGTATTACGTCATTCAACGCCGCAAGCGTTATTTAAACATTTAAGATTTCCCTTGGGATGATTTTAAAAATATTCGTAATATCAGATTTGCTGTCGTAAATATTGTGAACCTCGAACCTTACTTACTTATATGATAAAAGTTAAATTTGGCTAAGATTGGACTGATTTTTATCACGAAGATAGTTCCTAATTGCGAATAACACGTAGACGTTAGTTTAAAGTGACACCCCTACAGCGATTTGTTCACGTTTCAAGGTGTGAGTGCTGAAAACGGGGTTAGTCGTCCCTCGCCCCTCGCCCACTTGCATCCTGTTCAATGTTCAGATATACGTTCTACAGCCTATGTGATCAATAACTTACATAAACTAGATTTTGCTTGCGACTGCGCCCCGCATTTCAGGGATTTAACAGGCGGGGAAATTTTAAGTTTACGAGGGCGAAGGGACGCTTACGTTATGCAACTGTTTTTGTTCTCTTCATGTACTTATGACTTTGCTTGCTGAAATGGCAAGTAAATATTATGTGACGTTTCAAAAGAGCTTTTATGCCAATTTGAAAAATAAACAATTTGAATTTAGATAATTATTGGATGTCAACGTTTTAATCATCATTTTAATTCAAATGAACGTCATTGAACTATTTTAATTGTCAAAATTGTCATTGGTGACGTTACACGTGTATATTTAGTTAATTCTTAGTGAAATAATCAGTTATAGTCGTTTAATGGAAGGTTCGTAATCACTGAATAATATCGTGTGCATATTCGTCAATTAGTTATATCATATATGCCATTTGAACATTGTTATATACAGTGAAATTTTGTAATGCCACGTAGGGGGAAATTACCCTGCTAAAATTTGACTTTATAGGAAAAAAATTCCTTTATTTTTATAGGAAAGAAATGTGCATTCAAAGATGTTCAGAAAATTGTTAGATGTGATTACACTGCGTGTATGAAGTAATTTAAATGTGGTACTTGCATGGCTTTCCTTTCATTTGATTCTAAAATGTTGTTAAAGAGATTTTATCTTTAGAATCGACTTTTCGTTTTGATTCAATTGCTCACATACATTTTATTGACGTATTTGAATTTCAATTTTTAACATAAAATATAACAATATATTCATTTATGATTTATACAGTAGTTAAATCATTGTTTTTGAAGATGAAGGATTAGAATATATTAAAATTTAAACGCAATTATTTAAAAGTTTAAATTGCGGAAAAGTAAAGTTGATTATATCATTTTTTGTGAACAATTTAAAATTAATATAAATCAAGAAATTGTTATCAATTATCATTTTTGAATATAAAATATAATTATGATGTTAGTATTAAAAAAAATATTGTGTTCTTATTTCCTCTATATTAATTTTATGCATGAGAATTGAGAACTGAAAGAATGTCTCTTATGTGTTATATTAAACTTGTTTACATCACAATAGGGCACAGTTGGTCGGCATTTGTCACAATTATTATGCATGAAGGACGAATTTTGATAGTAATGCGGTTAAAGGAACGCATTGTTTCACGGTTTCAATACATTTTTTTATATTTCGTACATTGCGTAGTAAAATTGCCTTCAACGTAGTATAATCTTGTGCTTGTTCTAACGCGAGTACTTTCCATATTAAATAAAATACTTTTTTAAGGATTTTAAACGCGGTTTATTATTAGCAGTCGCTCGTGACTACGCTCGCTGTAAAATAAATAAAATCACTTTATTCTAGACAACAGGATCCATAGTAAAAATCATTCATAAATACAAATTAATACATACATTTAAATGTGTAAAAAAGTGCTCGAAAAGTCGGTTTAAATAATAATGTAAAATAATGTATAAAAAAACCGCGTTTAAAATCCTTTAAAAAGTATTTTATTTAATATGACTTCAACGTATAAACAATGATACGAAAATATATTTTTTTAAATAATTCAATCTCAAGCCCCGATTCGTATAAACGACGAAACGTTATAACAGATACAAATCGTTATAACCAATTGGAACCTTGTTTTGGTAGTTGTTTTAACGCTACGTTTATTAAAGATAGTAGAATATTGTACTGGCTGTAAGTAAAACGACTCGTCTTATTTTTATAGGAAACTGGGCTTTAATCGTAATAGATTTTTCTATCCATTACAGTATAGACTAGTCAATATCTACTTCCTAGTTATTCTGAAACCGTATAATATATGGGATTATAATTGAATTCCATTTTTATTAAATAGGTACATGAGTAAAAACTAATAATAACCCATAAAAATTAAAACATAATAATTTTTATGGGTTATTTAACTTTTTTTTAACATTTATTCGACCGAAAGCTATTTTAGGTCGTATAAATAAAAAAATATATGGAATTATTTTTTTCCAAATATTTTTGTTAGAATAATTTATTTACTTATTTTCGATTACATTTTTCTAAAATAATATTAAGAAGTATATTTTCTATATTATTATCAACTATAATTACGAACATCATACCTTATATTCATACACACACATCCATTCGAAACAAACATTAGCTATGTTTACTTCCAAAACATTATATAAATGGGTATAACATCATAAATAGTAAGATAAAAGTTAGTAGGTCCCCAAAAGAGGTCAATGTCGATGTTGCAACTAGCGCCAATGTCGTACCATTTCCTCATTGGATGGTGTTGCAATGGTAAAGATGCGTTCGTTATAAAATATAGTATATTTAGGGCGTAGATGATTATTAATTAATCTGGGTTTAAGACTTTTTTGTAAACAAAAAAAAATAAACACTTACTCTACTGGTATAAAATTATTAAAATGCGTTCGTTAAATATCGCATATTTAGGGCATAGATGATTATTAATTAACACGTGGTTTATTGCATTTTTCGTAAACAAAAAAAAAATTACTTTACTGGTATAGAATGATTAAAGATGCGTTCGTTATAAAATATATATTTATATATAGTATTTTAAGGGTATAGATAATTATTAATTAACGAGTGTGATTGGTTTAAGACATTTTTCGTAAACAAAAAAAAAACTTAGGTACTCTACTGGTGTAGAATGATTATGAATGAATGATGGAATTGTATGCTTAATGAAATTTAAAAATAAAAAATATCAACAGCACATATTATTTATGTAAAATAAATAAATATAAATATTCCTGGACATTTAACACAACGCCATCTAGTCCCAAACTAAGCAAAGCTTGTACTATGGAAACTAGATAACTGATAGACATACTTAAACATACTTTTTTTTTGTAAATACATACATACTCTAGATAAATGAACACCCAGACAGTAGAAAATTATAATGTTCATCACATCATAATTTTCTGCTCGTGGAAATCGAACCCACATCCACCGACGCAACAAACCATTGCTGAACCGCTGCGCCAAGCAGGTCGTATAAAGCATTAGCATATTTTTTATTTTTTATAAAAAAAAATCAACTATAGGTATATGATTGAATACTCTTTGAAAGTATTTAAATGCCTATAACAAGAGTAAAATATAATAAATCATCTTACACAGGGTAAGAGTAATAAATAAAAATACGCCTAGAATCGTCTAATTAGGTAGTTTGTTAGTTATTAAATAATGAATTCTAATTTGAAATAAATTGTGTAACTTATTAATTAATATTTTTTATTTCCAAGTGGTGTTTTTTTCATCGCGTTTTGTAAAATAATTCGTAGTAAATCTATTAAAATTCAAAGCTAGGCGATATGATATATATTATATTTTATAAATAATCGTGTGATTAATAAATTAAAGATAATTAATTAAAAATTAGAAAAGATGAATATTCAAAATCACTGAAAAAAACATATAAAAAATACAAATTTATATTTTATTGATTGCAAAGCTTGTTTTACATTACACAAGATAATATGAATCCATATTCCATAGGTTCCCGAACTAGTTTAAAATAACTGTATGCCAGTGGCTTCTGCCAAATATCAGTTCACAAAAAAACACTTCTAATGATAATAATAAGTTAGTTAAGTAACTAGTAAATAAAGCAAACTAAATTACATAATATATAAACAAAATATTACAAAAAAATACTAGGAAATCAAACGAATTTTACTCACTTATAATACATGAATAGCAATCGTAGCGCCCATTAAAAATAACTGTAATTACTCTAGGTCAAACAAAAGCCTTGAGAAAGACCTTTGAATTATAATTTTTTATTATTTTTTATGCTTTAATTGGTAATTAGATCGTTTTTAGTGTGTTATTTTTACATACAGGTAAAGAACTAGCTTTTACTTGATTCGGTTTGTGATTTTTATCCTTACTAATATTATAAATGCGAAAATAACTCTGCCTGTTTGTTTGTCTCTACTTAACGTCTAAACTTCTGAATGGATTTGGATTAAATTATCTACTGAGGTAGTTTGAATCCCGAGGAAGGACATAGGCAAGTTTTTATCTCGAGAAATGGAGTTACACGGGTGAAACCGTGGTGCACGGCTAGTTTTGAATAAAAAATGATCTTTGCACCTTGTTAAAAATACACATGTCTTAACACCTATTCTTTCACAGTATTACAACTGTGAGTACTAGGATATTAGGATTAGTAGGAAGTACGATTATCTAAAATATTTTAATGGAAAAGTGTCCAAATGTTCTTGCGGCCTGTTTCAGTACTGACCTAGTGATCACACGGCACCATTGTAGTATGTTATGTAGTGTTCACGTGTTAGCCGCACGTGATAAACTTGTATAGACATTTGGTAAGCCGATGGTACTGTTTTGCGTGTAAATACGGAGAAATTTTGTTTATTTTTCTTTTTGTTAATAGTACATATTATTAAAATTTTTGGTGAAATCAATGTTGTTTTAAAATATAGGTACTAAGGAATCTTCATCAAATAAAAAATAATATCACTACATAGTATAAAACAAAGTCGCTTTCTGTGTCCCTATGTCCCTTTGTATGCTGTATTGCTTAAGTCTTTAAAACTACGCAACGGATTTTGATGCGGTTTTATTTAATAGGTAGAGTGATTCAAGAGGAAGGTTTATACGTATGATAACATTCATTAAATAGTAGAGAGATGCTGTTATTTTTGAGGTTTCTAATGTGATATCGTTAATTATATTTTTTCTCCGCTTACGTAAACGCAGGCTGAACCCTACGAGATTATTCAAAATGTTTAGATACTAATTTTTAAATACAACGTTCACAGCTTTTCCGTAGTGTATTTAGTATCAGCATTGCACACGTGTGAAGCCTGGATGGATCAGTAGTTATGTATAAAAATATTCTGGTTTAAAACATAATTTCTTATGAAGGATATTTAGAATGTCTTAACATATACGTTGTAATTCTCATAGTATTTAATCCAGTCCACGCAAAATTGAATACCAGTGGAAACCAGAAAATACATCGTTATACATAATTCGATAAGCGAAAAATCAACCTATTGCAAAATTTGTCTAAAAACTTCCGTCCAAATCAAAGGTCTTAAGGTTATTGACATCGCAAGGTGCCATAGACAAGGTCTGGTAAAAAATGTATGGCTTTCGTTTCCTGCGTAAAAAACATTATTGTAATTTTTGAAATAAATCGCGAAATCTTTTAAGGGAATATTTATGTAAATATCGCGTTCAAGGAACCGAATTACAGCTTTTGTATGATTTTGATTACGTATTTTTTGAAGGTTTTCTATTTAATAAATCCCCTATGAAAATTCAAGCGTTTTTTTTAGTTATTAATATTTTTTATCTGTTGATACATTTTATGCTTTAGAATATAATGTGAGAATCGAATGAATATCATAAATGACTAGCGGATAGTGCGGCTTCGCTCCCGTAGCATACTGTTAAATATACAGGGTGTCCCAAAATTCAACGATAATACGGCACCAGGTGGTGGGCCTACTCATAACTACTTGAGGAAAAATAAAATAAAAATTCAATCTAACTTGAAGAGAGAAAAATTGAGAAAAATTGATTTGCTTCAAAAAATTTCACCTACTAAGACATTTTTTGTTACCATGTCCACAATTTTACTAATATTTCTAACTTTTCTTTTGTATTGGAAACTTAAGTAGCACTGCTATCCACCACAATCATTTAAATACCCAGAATGCATGTAGTTTTTACATAAAAAGCAATTGAAATTGTATTTTTCTCTAAAATTTCGAAAGATTTTAACTTTCAGTCGACTTTGATTCATTGTGGTGTAAAAAAATGTATGGTCACCACTGTGGCAAGTCTTATCAAAAGTTGGCGCATCTATTCAAGATTATAAAATGGTAAAATAACATAGGAAATCAGCGAGGACAACCATTCTAACTATTTTTAAAGAGAAGAATCAATCTTCATAAATTGTTAACATTAATACTTTTTACTGAGAATTTCCTAAATTACAAAAGATTAATTACTGTTTTCAAATCAGTACGCTATAATTCTTTATTTATTGTGCAAAGTTTCGTATTTTTGGCTTTGATTTCTGGACTGGATTAAGCGATCTGCATACTGAACTGTACTTGGTATTATCTTGAACTCTGCTTGTGTGAACTGGACTTTTTGCATATTTTGAACCGTTTAGCATGCCGGTACCCTACACATCGTTGTAATATGCTATTATGCATCTCGTTTATGGAGTCCGAGTAACTCTATGCAATGATTTCGCTGCCAGCAATTTATATCAAGAAAGATACCCAAACGCTGAAAGATACCCTTATAATCGAGTATTTATTAATGTGCATCGAGCGTTTTCAGAGGGTGGTCTACCATCTGAAATCAAATCAATCATAAAAGATATGCACGACAAGTAAAACGATCTTTTTTAAGCCGATTTCGTGCTTGTATTATTAATGCCAATGGCAAGCAATTTTACATTTACTTTAATGTTAATAATGCAACAAAATAAATGTAAAATTGTTTGGTTTTAATTCCTTCGACCTCTTTTAAAGAACAATTACTGTTTTGGCCTCATAGAAAAAGTTGATTAGTAAAAGTCGTTTTCAACTTTTTGCTCTTGCTTTACTCTTGCATAGACCTGTACGATTTTTATTGCTAGTTTTATAAAAGTATTTTACCATTTTATAATCTTGAATAGATGCGCCAACTTTTGATAAGACTTGCCATAGTGGTGACCATACATTTTTTTACACCACAATGAATCAAAGTTGACTGAAAGTTAAAATCTTTCGAAATTTTAGAGAATAATACAATTTCAACTACATGCATTCTGGGTATTTAAATGATTGTGGTGGATAGCAGTGCTACTTAAGTTTCCAATATAAAAGAAAAGTTAGAAATATTAGTAAAATTGTGGACATGGTAACAAAAAATGTCTTAGTAGGTGAAATTTTTTGAAGCAAATCAATTTTTTTTTATAATTTAAAAAATAAGTTAGATTGAATTTTTATTTTATTTTTCCTCAAGTAGTCATGAGTAGGCCCACCACCTGGTGCCGTATTATCGTTGAATTTTGGGACACCCTGTATAGCCTATAAAATATAACCTTTGTTACTCATGGATAACTTAGCTTTCGAATGGTAAAAGAATTTTTAAAATCGGTCCTGTAGTTTTTGAGTCTATTCTTTACAACCAAACAAAGAAACAAAGTTTTTCTCTTTATAATATTAGTGTAGAAAAATATATCGTAGAAATTACATGAGAAAAGTTATACTTATCGACTTTCAAAAAGGAGGAGGTTCTCAATTCGACCGTATTTTTATTATTATTTTTATATAGGTATGTTACTGCATATCTCCGGGATTCATGGACCGATTTGATTTGCATTCGAAAGAGTAGAGTAACTTACGTAATGCATATTAAATATCCAAATCTTTATAACTTTTAAATTATTTACAGTATGATGACATAATATTGATTTGTCCTCATGCACAATACGAATGACATGAAAAATAATATCCAAAGTATGATCAATACATTAGAAGGAAATAGGCATTTGTCCTTAACAGCCGTATTGAATACAAGTAGCCACAAGCGGAACACTTGCATATCAGTTTAGGCCGATTAAGCACTGGAGATTTTTAGTTGCATCAAATAAATAAAAAAAATTGGCGAAACAAAGTATGTGTCACAAGTAATGTAAGGTGTTAGTATGTATTTTTTTTAGTCAATTGAGATATAAATAAAAATATTTCAAATACATAATCTGTATTTGAAATATTTTTTAATAAATTTATTAAAAACTTAGTGGTTTTCCATTTTCGGCACTCATTTACTTACTATACAGAACCTCACTGTCACACTAATATTGAGTTTTTATTTGTTTCTTTTTTATATTGTCTTCGTCTCTCTCTCTCTCTTTTGGTTGTATGAGATTGTATAATGTTAATGTGTGTCGAAATAAATGTTTCTTTCTTTAAAAAAATATTTCAGATATTGTTCCGTTGTTTTTGTATAAGATTTTAATTAAATTTCTGTAAATTGAAAAAAAAAAACAGAAAACAAATTATTTCTAATTTACAAAATTAATCATTGATATTTCATTCAGTAAACTGGATTTTCCCAGAAAATCGTTTTACGCACGATATAATATGAACGTTGTCTTAATTTCAATAACTCAATTATTATACTAAATTAATTGTACATTTTTTCTAATGTTTCCAGTTAAATAATTTATTCTACACAAATAGAGGTTTGTATGTTAATATGTCATAATAGTTAAATAGGAATACAAATTTCCTTTACGTCATACTAGAGTTAATTTAATTTCAAATGATCATGATTGTTTTATTTATATTCTATTGAGACTATAAAAATTTATCATATAAATACCAGCAGCTTTTTTCATATATTAAACTTAAGCTTGAAGTCATCAACACCGTAAAATGTCTTACCTTGAAAACAGATATATATTTAATTTTGTACATATTACATTTGATGGATGTCCTATGGACCTATGATATATTTTAGTAAGTCACGTTATATTAATCTGATTCAACAAGCCCATTCATAATATATTTTATCATATCTGACGAGAATGAAATAGCACTTAATTGTTTTCATCCGCTTACCAAAATATATTCTTTAACGAACGTTTCTCTACAAATTTTTGTCATTTAAATGTTTCTCAAAAACGAAATGAAAATACAAATACAATTTTATTCATACAATTCATACAAACCATACAATGCACAATACAAAACAAATTCGATTTAGATTTTTACATAGTTCAATGAGACCTGCAGACCTACACTAAGATTTAATCTTGTGCTGTAGATCTGCCGCCTTCCAGATTTAAAATCACACAATTTATGTTAAAGATAAAGAATCCGAGTTTTTACTACACAAAATTGTACCATTACAGCAAAAGTATTAAATAAAAACGCCATACCCAAACTTCTTTTGCGACTTCACCAATCGCATTACAGTAGGCAGCTTATCACGCAGGTCCAAGGTTACATTTGGTTCCGCGGTGACGTCACAAACAGATGTGCGCGTTATCATTGCATGGTATTGTGTGATTAAGGTTATTAAGAAGATTCAGGGTTTTGCATTGTCTACTAAATAGAAGTTACGCGGTCTATATTATATTATATCTATATTACTATGAGTATTGACGGTAGTTGTTAATATTAAAAGCACGAGTCTTATGTAATGGCTGGGTCATTAAAATCGAATTCAAACTATTTTTATTTCTAATTTACTCTACAGACAATATGAAACATATCAATATTATTATATTTCAGTGTATTTTTTTAATGCCAAAAAAACAACAACCAGGTTTGTTGCTTTATAGCAATTACATTTTATTGTAATCTATTACTTAACTAGCGACCCGCCCCGGTTTCGCACGGGTGCAATGCTGATATACTATCGCGGAGTTTTCTGTAGACCTTTTCATTGTGTACAATACTTAATACATTATTTTGATAAATCTCGTAGGATTCAGCCTGCGTTTGCAATGTAAGCGGAAAAAATGTAATTATTTGCGACATCACATTAGAAACCTCAAAAATAACAGTATTTGTCCACTATTTAATGGATGATATTATACATAAAAACCTTCCTCATGAGTTACTCTATCTATTAAAAAAAAACGCATCAAAATCCGTTGCGTAGTTTTAAAGATTTGAGCGTTCATAGGGACATACAACATGACACATGACAGAAAAAGCGACTTTGTTTTATACTATGTAGTGAAGAAAAGAGGTACCAATCTTGTAAGTAGAATTCAATTCTTACGTAAAAGAAATCTTCACTCTTGGCCAATAATTTTTAACTATTGTCAACGAAATAGCAACGTTGTTTTCAATTATAACGAGGAATAAAGTCAACATATAAAATAGGCAAGAATATTGGATCAAACATTCAAATCTCACAGACAATACTATGAATTCTCACAACGCCCTATAAAGCCATTCACGACACTAGAGCATCGGTTTATCATTTGGCTTTTAAATTGAGTCTTATTAATTTTTAATTAAAGACTAATCATTTGGAATGCATTGAGAAATGTCTTACTTCGCAAGTATCTTACTTACACAAACATTGTAATTACCGGTGTCACAAAGGAATACATATCACTGCCACACAAATGAATGGAAGGACATTACAATATCATGATTTTGCTCGGCACAGTAACGAGGGGACCCGAATGTAACCTTTTACTTCCTTTCCTGCATCCATCCTTAGTAATTCCCTAGAGGGCCTGCATGAATAGCATTGAATACTGTGATGATACTAAACCCTTCTCAAGTTATGCCGTCATGGTTATAAATTAAATCATAGATAATTTGTATCGGGAGTTGTACTACTGATGATGCTATGAAATCTCTATACATTCTTGATTATTTCAGATTTTAAATAAAACAAAGGACCCACGGTGTATCGATGCATCTGTTGATAAATCAGATTATTAGCTATCACATTTTCACTTTTGAATATAAAATGTAACAAGTAACAATTATTATAATAATGTATTCCTAACGTTTAAGATATGTTAAATACAACTAGAAGTAAGAGAGTTTTTCCGAAAAAAAAACATCATTCTATTGAACAGTCTTCAATTTCTATATATTATATATTAGGTTTTCCGCGCGGCTTCGCGCCCGTAGCATAATGTTATATAGTTTTTATTCATCAGGGATAATGTAGGTAAACAATGATAATTTTTTTTTCAAATCGGCCAGTAGTTTCGGAGCCTATTCAATTCAAACAAACAATCAAAAAATTAAATCTTTGCTCATTATAATATTAATATAGATGTTTTACTGGCGATATATAAAATATCTCAAAAACTAATCTAAACAGAAGGGAAGCGAATTACCAGAAACAGTAAACTTTTATGGCCTTTAGTTTTAACTAAAAGTACATTATTCCTAATAGTTATTACTAATAATTTAAATGTAAATATATAAACAGCGGTAATTATCGTTCAAGGTTGCGTGTTGTTAGGCTGGTTGTGCAATTAGGTGTATTATAATATAAAATAGAACAGTTTGTTTGTTTGTACGTGGTGATTTTCGAAACTATTGGATTCGAAAAAGTATTTCTGATTTTAATCGGCAGGTTCTTGAGCTGATTATAGCACTATTTATGTATTAACTAAAATATCTAGATAATAATATATCTAACATTATTGGTATTTTTTTAAGTGGAATTGAAAGTATAAAAATGTGTTTCTCTTTAGATAAAAGTAATATGCAATTCCAAGAAGTATCAATACAGAGAATAAAGTATATAATTGATAATGGATATTTTTATGTAAATAGTGTATTAATAGATGGTAACACACAAATTATTCACTCAAGATGGTGTAGAGCAAATATGAGTAAGCACGATGTATCCTTAATATTAACGAAGTAATTTGTAAGCTATTTAGCTCCGAGAGCATTGTTTTATTACGTCAGATTATTGGATTATGTTTCTTTTATCTTTATGTATCGTGTTTCTTAACATAAAACTTGTTCGACTACCGATACTTTGATATAATTGATGAATGAAAGTATCTTTTAAGATAGATATTGACTCACCTTCAATTAAAATTATTGATCTAGCATTACTGAGTGATTGCGATATACTTGTAACTGTCTTACGGTCACAAAGTTTATATGACTCTAGATGCAAGTCCTTTCTCGTTCTAATGAGATATTAATTGATATATTCGCTTGTTTCAGGTCGCCAATTCAAAGCACACAAGGTCATTTTAGCGGCCTGCAGCAAGCACTTCCAGGAGCTCTTCGACACTGCACCGCCCAGCCATGCAGGCGCCTGCTACGTCATCCTCGAAGCCACCACGGCAGACAACATGCAAGCCCTGCTGGAGTTTATGTACAAGGGTGAAGTGCACGTCAGCCAGGATGCCCTGTCCAGCTTTCTTAAGAGCGGGGAGAATTTACAGGTAAACCTTACATGTTACTACTTAGCTCACATGTCTTCTTCGCGCCATGAGGCTGTCAGTTACGTCATTCTCGAAGCAACTAAGACCGACAATATGCAAGCCTTTCTGCAGTTCATGTAAAAACGAATTGGACGTCGACCCGGATGCCCCGTCCAGCTTTCTTAAGAGCGCAGAGAATTTACAGGTAAACTGTTCGTGTAATTCTTGCTAGGATGTTCTTTTTACGTAATGTGGGCGCCTGCTACGTGTTCGTACGTAGGCCCCGGATAGAGAATTTTCAGGTTAAATTTACTTGTATTTCCTTGTACTTGTATGTCATCCTCGAAAGCACCTAAGCGTTCTTCAGCATTGAGCAGTTGTCAATTGTTAAGGTTCTCCCCCGCTTTACTATTGAAATGTTTTAAATAAACTATTACATCGATATTAAGACATGCGTACTTATAACAAATAGCTTAAAACTACGAAGAGAATTCATAAATGACGGACTATTTACCAAACCAAATACCCGATTTAATGCCACCAGTTACCTTTTTATCGGAATGATGATAAAGTTTGGCCTAATTTTCCACCCTTATTTACAACAATGCAATCCCTTTTTAGTTTGCCTATTTGATTACATTAGATAATTCAACATTGTATTTCGTTTCGTACTAGTAAGTTGATATTGCATTAAAAATGATTTATGTATATGTAAGGCGTCTCTGTATAGATATAGCCCTGTGCGTTGTGAGAACTCACAGTTTTGTTTATGAAGTTAAAATATATTAAAATGCGACATAAAAGCGAGGTACTTAAACTGAGCATATATCTATAAACCTACCTACCCCAACCAGCTTTGAATTATTATAACAGCAATTATATTTTCCTACCAAGGTTACATCAAACATTTTCAGCATATTAATCGCTTAATTCAACTACATTTTAAATGAGAACCAGATAAAATGGGTGAGGTTTATACAAAATGAGGCCATTGAATAACATAGGGTTAAATTATATTACAATATACGTGTTATAATTGATCAAAGCTAGTGATAGATCGCATTAGAAATCTTTGGGTGAAGTTTATGTCCACTGATGGACGTTCTACAGCTAAACGAATTGATCAAGTAATGATTTAAAAAAATTTAACTGTTTTTATTTATATTTATCTTTTATTTTAATACAAACACTTAAAAAATTATTATTGTTCATATAAAAACGATAGCATATTGAGAGGATTAGGACATCATAGGATAGATTACGTCCTCTCAATATTCTTAAATTCAGCTCTTTATTACATACGAAACAAAAATACATCCTCGCAAAACTCCATAATTATACCTACAATATATTATTAAGATACTAAAAGAATATCGAGTCGCTGAAATATTACACGTTATTAACATTAACCTTATCTCGATAGAGTATCAAATGACCTAAAGGCAAGAAAGGAAACTAGGTGGTCTATCGTACACGATGATTTACATAATAACACGGTATGAACGGAGGTTTTTTGTTTTAAAAACGTGACCTCAAATGTAACGTAATACTATTTACTCGTAAAGTGTAAACTCGTGAAAAGATTATGTATGAAATAATTTTGAGGAAGGTAGATATGACTGGATAATCGTGATTACCGATTCGAATATTAGGTTTTGAGATTATGAGAAACGTGACGTATTTTTGACATTGTATTTTTATCGTAAACTACGATTGGCGATAGAAATACTATGAAATGTAAGTGCACTTAAATTTCGATTGGAACATTTATAAAAATATTGGCCTACCGTATTTATTTATTTAGCACGAATATTTGAGAAAGGACAACATAAAAATATGGTTCCAGTACTCCTAACAATGCCGTGGTGTAAATAAATAGTCATAACATGAATTGTACTACCTTCTCATTAGTATCCATTAATTTGAAACTATTTTAATAAATAATAAAACGTTCTTGGACATTTAAGTATAGAAATACTTGAACATACTTTTTTTGTTTAAGTGCTCATACTATAGATAAATTAACACTCATATAATAACTTATCTAAGTAGAGATATTCTCTCTTCTTATAAGTTTAAGAAACCAAATTACAACACAACCTAACCCATGAACTGTTGATTCCAGGTCAAAGGCCTCTCCATGGAGATGTCTCAAGACGCTTGGGTGAAGCAACAAACCCAGCAGTCCGGAGACCGCCACCAGACCCGCGTGAAGACCAGTCCAGTGTCCGGCATCAACTGCGAAGTGCAGGAGTCAGCCCCGCCGCAGTCGCACACGGCAACGTTCGCGCCGATCATGCCTCAGTATGGAATGCCCATACATGGTAGTGGCGTCGGCCGGTACGCCCCGCCCGCTCACTTGCCGATACACTCGTCGTCCCATCGAAGACCGCCGCCTCCGAAACCGTCGCCGTCAGCTAGCCCCGTTACAAGGAATTACAGGTGAAGATCTTTTTTTTGTCTTATAATTCCTATTAAAACATGGCCTCAAGAATTTGTTACAATTGTTCTAAAGTGATAGGCACCATTTATGCTGACATATTGCCAGGCTATGATCAATAGTATATAGTTCATGTTATCATTTATTCATGCTGGGGTTTATAGTGTGTATATTGAGAATAAACTTGTACAATAATAAGTCTCTACTACAGAATTTATAACAATGTCAATATAGTATTAACAATTATAGAATTATAATACGAAATATGAAACTGCAATACTTTATATTTTAGTTATATAAGATCGCAAACGGAAGGGGGTTTAGATCTTCGGCAATTCTACCCAGAAAACAGACACATTAATTTTATTGCTTAACGCATCAGGACCTTAGGAGGATTTACCCTAATGTATAAGTTACTGTTGATTTTTTCTTTTAGAGATTTGGTAACTACTCCTTTTTATAACGTTTAATTAGGGTTATAAGATCATTGTAACTGTATCAATAACAAAGCATTCTACATTATGTACGTACAGTTATTTATTCATGTGTTTTCATTTGTAACTATTCAATGATGTGAATAAAATTACCACAGCGTGATGAAGTAATCCTTTGTGAAAATGTTGTGTATCCATTATAATTATATATAATAATTTCCAGACAAAGCTCATCATCGTCACACTGTGGAAGCGTAGCGGATGAACCTGACACGCGCTCCTCGCCCGGCGCTGGCGCCAGATACGAGGAGAACCCGCCCGACTGCACCTCCACCAACAACCCGATCAAGAACAACGGCTACGAACGATCTGCCTCCGCTAAGGACGAGATGATGGAACGCTTGCCCACTGACCAAGGCGCTGAAGGTGAGTCTATTTTACAAAAATGAGAGAAACGAAGAGAGCCCGTACACTGCATCTGTACCAACAACCCGACCAAGAACAACGGCTACGAACGATCTGCCTCCGCTAAGGATAAGATGATGGAACGCTTGCCCACTGACCAAGGCGCTGAAGGTGAGTCTATTTTACAATGGCCAGAGAAATGAAGGGAGCCCGTACACTACACCTGCACCAATAACCCGATCAAGAACAATGGCTACGAACGATCTGCCTCCGCTAAGGACGAGATGATGGAACGCTTGCCCACTGACCAAGGCGCTGAAGGTGAGTCTATTTTACAATGGCCAGATATGGCGAGAGCCTGTTCACTGTACCTGCCACCAACAACCCAATCAAGAACAACGGCTACGTACGATCTGCCACCGCTAAGTATAAGATTATGGAACGTCCAGATCAAGGCACTGAAAGTAAATAATCACAGTGGAATTGAGACGCACTAGAGACGCCTATACTATTTTTGAGATGTTCTTCTTTCCTTCTTATCAATATTATCATAATTATTTTCTCTCTCCTAAAAAATTTTCTGTGACAATCCAAAAAAACAAATAAATATTGCCGATATCGATATAGTTTCAGACTATTCTAAATCGGGGTTGCTTTTAATTCGTATATTAAATTAATTTAGAGATCCCAAAGGTTCCATGATGATTCTTCCATTTCAATCAGGTAGGAATAATTTTGCTTATAACCAAACCGAATGAAAAGAATAAATAACGGTCGTACACCAATGTTTTTGGTGGATGTTAAGAGACACCATTGTATCTTATCATACGCTGCACTTCGGACTTCCAATCTTTGATTTAAATTAAATAAAAATCACGATCTTCTGCATTTTCCAGATTTACGGATAAAAAGCGAGAACGACTACGCGGGCGGCTACAACAACTCGCCGCCTCCCGCCGTGCCGATGCCCACTACCAACTATCACGACAACCATGAGACATCGCCCGTGCCGCCCAAACCCAGCCCCGACATCTGGCCCACGAAGATTATCACTAGCAAGTCTGGAGGAATCGCCACTGCTGACGGTAAATTATATTTATTTACCAATAAGAGCAACGAAACTTCGCTCAAGCTTGGCCCACAAAGATCATCAGTAGTGAATACGAAGGAATACTGAAAGTCATTCAGTGATCGGATTTTTAAGCCAAAAGTCAAAGACTTGAAACTTTCAGGGACCGCCACAACTGAAAATCTCTATTTATATATCCGTTCATTTTGTATTGCAGGAAATTCCATTACTAATATTATAATGATAACAATTACCGATCCAAATTTACGATCTACGAAGTATTCCTCCAAATTAACATTTAAACGTAAAAATTCCAGGAAAGAAACTAAAGTGTCCATACTGCGAAAGACTATACGGCTACGAGACAAATCTGCGCGCGCACATCCGACAGCGGCACCAGGGCATCCGCGTGCCCTGCCCGCACTGCTCGCGCACCTTCACCCGCAACAACACCGTGCGTCGCCACATCGCCCGCGAACATCGCCACCAGGTCACCCCACACCTCCCGCAAGGCCCTCTCCCCAACCACACCCAGTAAACCCTCTGAGTTACCCCTCACTATCAACCAATCTACCTCTACTCTTTCCGACCGGTTCGAACGACGCGACACTGCGTCGTCCCCACCGCGTCCCTTACGCGTACAATAAATATACCTCGTTTAATGCATATTTATGTAACAGTAATCTACCTCAAAATTGATCTTAAGATTTTTTAAGATTTTTTGAAATGTGCGATAATAATTACTTAATTTAATTTCCTCGGTGACCGCCCGGTCGCTCAGTGTTCGTCTCACGGTACCGCGTTTTGAACCGCGGACCTCCTTCATCCCTACGTACCTTAATTTGACTGTGAATCGAAGTTACCTTTATAGACGTTTTATTTTGAGCTCTCGGTCGTTACGATATAGCTTATTTTATATTAAACTGAGCTAGGGAATCTTAGAATCGATGTCGAGACTGACGGTCATAGGCTTAGAATGTAAATAATAGGAGAATGTATATCGCCTTGACCTAGGTCGACGTCGCTGTGGCAAATTATATCTCTATTTTATATTATTTTTCTTATTCTATAATTCATAACAATAGACTGCAAAACCGGGTTAAGTTTTATAATTTTAACGCATCTGTGATACAATAGAACAGGCTCTATATAATTTAGTTTTTGCCACACTGTCATTGAATGCGAAGTGAGATCAGAAGCGGGATACAGACTTGTACTGCACAGTGAATGGTTTTAGTTTGTACAAAGTACAATTCGCCCTAGACACATAAGTAGTTAGGTAAAAACGTTAATTTGTTTGCATGTAAGTTAGGAGGCGTGAATGTATTACCTATATTTGTTCGTTCCCAAGCTCGCCTATTCGGGTGTTACTATTGAGACCAAATATTATATGTTTTAACGCGATGGTGTCGATTTTATCATTCCGTTTATTATTTTCGTAGTGCATTTAGAAGGCCACTTAATTTTATATAGCTAGTCATTTCGAGTGCAACCAGTTGAGATTTAAATGTCTAATATATGGTGGCCGGTGTTGCCAATGTATTATAATTGAGAGGGTAACACCGACTTCCTACAACTTAGTATCTGCATTTTAAAAGCAAATGGGACAGTGCCAAATATCTTCAAATTTTAAGTTCACATTTATTTATTTTATATTTTTTGTTACGTGTGAATGTAGCGACTGTGTGTTATTCCTGATATTTAGGAATGAGTTGCATTCATATTTATTATATTTATATTTTAGGTTACACTAAATATTTTTATGAAGAACGCTTTATGAAGGCTCAGTGATTTTATTATATGTTCCGTTGTCGTGTAGTTGAAATCTGAATGTTTACCTCGATTTCCTTAATGTATTTAGCATCTATAAACACTTAACTCAGTCCTGTTAGTGTCAGTATAGATAAGAAAATCTTATATAAATGTCCTTTAAATGTTAAGAAGAAAATATTTTCGAATAGTTCTGTACAAACAAAGAATTCTTGTACCTTTTTATTATTTCCTGTACAACATAAAGAAGCTATTTTACAAATTAATAGAGTTCTTTAAAGATTTATAATTCAATATTTTTAATTGATCTTGTATTTTATAGTCTTACTATTTTAACTGTATTTTATCTCAGTAAATGATTGTTCCTCGATCAAATAGTTTATTGAATGGAAACATATGGACAACCGGTAGATTAAAATTGTCGTGAAGCGTTATGTGTGGCCTAAATTCCGTTAATAAAATGAGAGGTCGCTCTTTTTATTCGAGAATGCAAACGTTAATGAGACGTTATTCGGCGAAGAAATTGGAACGGACAAACTTTGAAATAATTAAAATTATCGCACGGACATGAACTAAGAGTGTTTTTGGTTTCGCGTGGTCCTGGCTTGGGTTGAGAATGGACTAGACATGAATCAACGCACCTTCTAAGTCTTGGGTATCCAGACTTGTTGAAATGCCATATTGTCTTTGTATATGACGGCCGTAGCGATAGGTAATTTATATGGACCAATTAGTCGATGATACAAAATTGTCGGCTGTGTCCATATTTAAGATGATTCACAACCTTGATTCGCTGGTCTATATAAATAGCCTACACGAGGCCTGAAATAGTTATAACATTTTCTTTTAAATGTTCTTGTCTAGTTGGGCTAAATTGGGAAATAATTTGACCTTAATTTTTATCTTTGGATTATTATCGTAATAAATACATTTTAATTATTTTTTTTTGGCATTTACGTTAGGCGTACTATTGTTAAGACATGTTTTCTATCAATCTTAAATTGTTAAATTTCCTTTATTATATTTGAAAAATATTATGTAGAAGGAGTAATTATTCTGTTTTTATCTTTTGTTTCTTATGAATTAAAAATTCATAGATGTGATTTCTTTTGACATTTAATGTTTTGTGATATGTAAAAGAGAATTGCATTAATGCATCACTTTTTATTCTTTTTATTATGTTCTTAATGGATAGCGAGATAGGTTGACACGCGGAGTCGTCGGTTTGCGTAAGTACAAAATCACAATATCAATACGTCAATTTTGATTGTTTACCATTCGTGAAGTTTCCTTCTTTCGTTGTTGTGTACAAAGTTCGGTATACTACTAATGTTTGGATAGTTGAAATCCCATTAAAATTAAGTTTTCTCATTGTTATATCTAATGTAAGCAGATGTCTGCGCTAGATGTACTATTATTGATGTGATAAGGGTTTAAATAAGTCGATGTATGCATCCTCCCCTCCTCAGGCCGATCTCTGAGACTTGTGAGAAAATCTAGAAATTGAGTTATAAGTAAATTCGTATTGAGGTTTTGTTGAATATTGGCTAATGTTTGGTTTTGAAGTTTGAGCAAGAAGTGGTACAGCAAAGAAATGTTTAAGAAATGGTGTTTTTTGAAAATTATAACGATCTTTACGAAAAAGATATCATATTACCATTGCATCCAAATTTTACTGTATTCAATTGTATCAGTCAAAATTTTACAGACTTGAAATACACAACAAATATTTTCAGAGAATATTTTAGAACAGTTTAAAGTTAAAACGCTATCAGAAAAAGTCGTTTAATTTTCAATATACATCATTCTTAGTTCAGAAAATAAGGGTAAAACGTGTAAACATCTACCTCTTTCATTCCTGTGCAATAGCTCGCCGGCTCAAAGCTGCATTTATTTTGCTTAAACTTTGGCTCCATTTGGGTTTTTAAGGTTTACTTTAAGTTAATTTTAATTGTAAATAAATCGCGATATGTCGTGATGGTAAAGCCAAAGATTGTTACGGGTATGGTGACCCTCTGCCGTCACATGGACTGCACTGTGATATGAATTCAGCTAACTCTTGTATGATTACATAGCTAAGCGTCCACAGTTTTTATACGTATCCGATTCATTTGTATAGAAAATGCGATCAGCACGTGGATCAGCGCACACACTCATGTGAATTTCTGTACAAAGAATATTACGTTAAATTAGGAACGTACGATGCTAACTTGTGGACGCTTCGTTGAAATCTATATAACGGATACGTATCACAGGACAATCCAAACTAGTCTATAAGTTTATCTACCTCGAGGATTAAAATAATTTTAAGCTTTTAAATAGATTTTTATATGATGAAAATACTTAGGTTAAGCGTAATGGGAAAATTATAAAAAGTACAAATTGCTACCTCAGGATTCAAAGTCTCGATGCTCCCGTCACAGAAGTATTAATGTTAAATAAAGTAGAATTAACAGAATTTATGTGTCATTAATAGTTGCATAGCGTATTACTGAACGTGTAAGGAACAATGTATATGTAAGGTAGTCTTGACCGTTCGGTTTGAAAATGAAGGTAGATTACAAATTGAATCTCTGAAAGGTAGTCAGTGCTTTCAGCTCGGCGCGCGCTCAACAAACTTCGTGCGATGGCACAGCCGCCGAGTTGATAGTTTTTAATTAGTTTAAGTGTTAATTAGGATAGTTATTATAATCTCATCGATGTCCTACCTCATTTCGACACGTTAAGAGATCGGCCTTGAGACGACAGCGTAATCTAATCGTACCTACTTCACTCCACGGAGTATAAAACCTATTTTTTTTCGTAATTTTTATTTATTTTTTCCCCAGTTATTTCTTGTGTTGCATAGATGTTACTATGTTTTAAGGAAATGAGAATTGAGAAAAATTATTGTTTGTTAGGTTTCTGCGAATTAAAAAAATGTAACAACATTTATTATTTTTTGTTTTTGTTTGTTTTCTCCCCTTTTCCTTTTTCTTTTACTCCACAAGTTACACCCGTCCATCGTGTTTAAAGTTTATTGTAATTTTAAGTAAATTAAGGAATTGACGGTCTCTCACGTTGCGAAGATATTTAAAAATCATTTGGTGTTTTATATTTTAAGGTTGCACTAGTTTTAAACGCGGTTTCGTCTCGCGAAGTATTGTAATTTGACGGTATAATTGACATTAACTTACATTAACGTTTATTATCATGTGGAGTGATTTATATGCCCACTTAGATCTTCGAGTATATACAATATTCGTTCCATTGGACTGGTAAATTACTGACGACAAAATTTTGTCACGTAGTTATAAATCAATCACAAGAAAAAAATACATTCTTCTAGTAAAGGATGGATTGATTCGAAATTGTTCCGATTATCATAAACTATTAAAGTTGGCTACGTGACATAATTATGGAGTATTTTTTTAAGAGAGTTGTATTTTTTTGAATCCATTTTTAATTTTAGATTATGTTAATTTTTTCCTATACTTAAACGTTTATTATTTGAGTAATATTAAATCGTCGAATTACATCGTAAATATTTTTAACGTTATTAAAATCAGGCATTTCATTGATTGTAGTCATTATGTAAATAAATCATTATTTAAACACATAAATTTTACAAGTCGTTACGTTCGGAGGTGTTTCAATGTCATTCATGTCTTGGTGTTAAGTGTGAGTAAAATCTCCACAAAAATTAAAAAGTGTTAACAAAAAAAATTAAATTAAAATCGAGCACGGTTAATTCTTCAAGAACTAAAGTACAAATTCAAGTCTTAAAGTTACTGTCAGTACAAAGTAATTAAAAATTATTGGATTTTATGTAAATGTTGCCAAAATTCTATTTTTTGGAGCATCCGCGAAATTATTTAACGTAGATTTATTGAGATGAGTACAAATTGAAATATTTCGTTTTAAATGTACGGCAGCCCGCAACGGTGGTTGGATGGTCGATTTTTTAATACTTTACTTTGGTTCGAAGGTTCCATTCTAACAGACGTTCAAACAATTATAATAATTCTAGTATACGAGAGAGAAATTACTGCTATCCGTAATTTCACGGACAATACTGGCTTTGGTTTCTAGGAGCCTTCTCTAGAACTATTTTACTTTTGTTTGGTGCGATTTGGAGAAGCAAGGGTATACAAAGTACTGTGTTAGTACTGGCTTAGGGGATAGAGTAAGAATGTATGTAAACCATCATGGTTGTAAAACTAAGTAAGGTTTTGTACGTAATGCTTAGAAAGGAATAATCGGTCGGTATCGTGTGTAAAGAAGAAGTGATTGTCTGTGATTTTTTTAAGCGACTTTTTTATATGAAAAACCCTTAACAGTAAGAATAGCACTACATGTGATTATACATAGGTATTTTATTAGTTGAACTTCATTTTTGTACTATATGATATAGAGATAGGTGGCGGTCGTTTGGCGGGTTGATGTACATAATCTTTTACATATGTACGAATATTTGGCATACGGTTTGACCATGGACGCTTAAGAATCGGTCCCGTGTTCTTCAAATTTTGCCAGTGAAATTCAAATTTCTAGGCTCATACGAATTTATTCCCGTTTGAAGACGCGCGGCTTAGTAAATTAATTTAATATAACATTAATTTAATGTTCTAGCGAATTTTTTAGTGTGGTAACATTTTTTGTTAGTCCAATAATAATTGTAGTAGGTTAACTGTTATGTTTGCTTCCCAGAACGGGTTAAACTGATACAGATATTCGGCGACTGGTAAAGTCGTTTCTTCAGATTGAAATTTGCCGTTTAAATGTATCAGGCACTGAGCTTTGTGTTGAATACTTGATGGATATACGTGTCTCTCACTCAAAATATTTTATAAGAAGTTTTTAATAATAAAGTATTTTACTTCTTTTTCTATCCCATTTTAAAATAATGTAATCTATTTTATAATTTCTATTTACTACCCTAAATGTTCAAATTAATACCTAACTAGATAATTTTAAAAGGTACACGTGTATCCAAAATATTTGTACTATAATATGCGTAATCGGACTTAAATACAGGTATTTTAATAGTCCATAATATGCACTTAATGTATTAAAATGCCGTTGTAATCCACTACTTGTACCTACAATCTGAATAGGCATAGATATTATATGGAAAAAATTTGTTCCATTGTGGAATTCTTAATAAAAATGTTGCTAAAATATAAAACCCGTCGTTTTATTTTGTGTTTGTCTCACCTACAATTTTTGTTTAAACGTTTTTGCTATTAATTTTTAACAGGCGTTTACAAAGCAATATGAGAATTAAAGTTATTTTGTATATGCTTATTGTATCATATTATTTATTAATATTTTTAATTCGAAGTCATTTACCGTATTTGTGTACTTGTGTAATGTACTTACTTGAATTTTATTATAGCTTTGTACTGTGTTTCTACTGCTAACATAATTATAACACTTAATCAAATCCACAAAAATAAATTATTGAATAGCACCGTTCAGTTTGTTGACGTCAATGTTATAAATTATTTAAAGTACTTATAAGCGATTATTTTTAAATTATCGACTATTACATATAAGTATGACACGATCTATAACATTTAGCGATCCAATTATAAAACAAGGAAATATTTATCCATGAACATTAAAGTGAGTGATTAATTCTATCCAATTTGGTGTAACATATTTGGTATGACGTATAAATGTAACGAGTTATTTACTGCCTTATCTTAATTGTTGTAAAGCGTAGGTTTATTAAAAGTAGAAACATTTTAAAGTCAAGACTATTTCTGACTAGCCGCGGCCCACGGTTTCACCCTTGTAACGGATGTAACTTCTGATTTCATGGCAACTTCGGGATTAAAAATAGTCTTGTCGGGGTATAAAAGGACCGGCAACATAATTGAGTAATGTTAAATCGGAAAAATTAGTAGTTCTAAAATTCTAGTTCAATTAGGCCGGCAAAGCACTTGTGATTCAGGTGTTCATGGGCGGCGGTGATCACTTAACATCAGGTGACCCACTTGCTCCTTTGCCTGCTCTGCCATAAAAAAAAATAAATCAAATTAATTGAACTGTCTGGTTGGTTATTTCCCACTGAGATTATCGAACTTTAGAGTGGAATCCGAATTGCTTCTAGAAAAGTCGCAAAACACTTCAAGTTGAAATTGGTACAAAATAACTCTCCTTCTTTGAATCATTCTTTCTTTCGGTTGGTTTTCCATTCTACATAAGCTTTGGATACAATATGATTTTTATGCAAATATTTATCCAGATTTAAGATGAACTGTAGATTAGATGTAATCTAATGTTTTCTTTAACTTTGGGCAAACGTTCATCTTTGGAATATTGTTTGTCTCTTGTTTTAGGTATTAAGTGGGCAAGTTGTGTAAACTAGTCTCGAAAAGTCGAAAGCTAACAGTGTTCACATTTCAGTTCCTGCTATAGCAACTATTTTATATGTCAGTTAATCTCTGTAAAGATCACAGTAATTCAAGATCACCTAGTGACCGAATATTGTTTCGTTCGTATATAAGCTACTGTTGAGATGAATTTCTATCATTCAGGGAGATACTGAAATCAAAAATGGCAGCCAAGGTAAGAGTTAATAAACAATATTAATATTGAAAAAACTTTTTAAATAAATCAAATGCGGTTTATTAACATTTAATAAACCCTAGAAAAAACTAAACAGGATTAATATATCAAAAAATAATACTTACACATTGAAATGATTTTGTATTAATTTATAATGTAACTTGCTTTTACTGGCAAGTGGCAACATGTGAGTTGCCACTCACAAACAATAATATGAATAAGCACAGGGCTCTATAAACATATTCAGAGACGATACTTGACTGGCGGTCTATCACTCGACGTTTAAATTAAGTGTGATTATTTTTGATTTAAAGACTTGTCCTGTGACCCTTTCTAAAGAGAGTAAACTTAAAAATAAAACACTTTATTACCTTCGAATCATAAAAGAAAGCCATCTATGACGTTAAGTTGTGCGTTTTACGTAGGAACAGAATTATACAATTTACTTACGAAAATATATGTTTTTGTCTGTAGAACTCATCTATCTACCAAACATATTTTGGCTTTTTGTCCATAATAAATATTTTCACTATCTTTTTAGGTCGTTATTCTTATTATTAAAAGTTAGTTATCATTTTTTTTAATCTCTACCATCACTACATAGTATAAAACAAAGTCGCTTTTTCTGTCATGTGTCATGTTGTGCTCAAATCTTTAAAACTACGCAACGGATTTTGATGCGGTTTTTTTTAATAGATAGAGTAACTCATGAGGAAGGTTTTTATGTATAATATCATCCATTAAATAGTGGACAAATACTGTTATTTTTGAGGTTTCTAATGTGATGTCGCAAATAATTACATTTTTTCCGCTTACATTGCAAACGCAGGCTGAATCCTACGAGATTTATCAAAATAATGTACTAAGTATTGTACACAATGAAAAGGTCTACAGAAAACTCCGCGATAGTATATCAGCATTGCACCCGTGCGAAGCCGGGGCGGGTCGCTAGTATAAAAATAAATGTCCAAGATCAGAATTTAAAAAAATTGCAGGAATTGTAATCCAATTTGAATTACTGCTGTGTTTTTAGTATATAATTACTTGTATTATATTATTAGGATACAGGTTTCTAAAATTGCTAAACAGAATGTTGTATAAGTTAAATTTGTATATGAACTTCAGTGATCATACCTACGCACATGTTACGCACACAAACACACGCTTAGACTGTTCCGAAGTGACCTGAGATAACATGTCGGTGAACGGTGTAAATGTGTGCATTGCAGCGCACAAAGCTTTGTATGGAATTTGAATTCTATACCTAACTTTATGATTATAGTTTGTTGACTTTTAAAAACCTTAAGTGCAATTTTAATATATAATTCAACTCGCAATGTCATTTATGTTAACATAAATCTTTCTAAACTTTTGCGTAATGAATGTGTAATAAATGTCAGCTTAACCTTGTTTTTTGGTCAATTTGCATACTAGTTGTTTCCTTGTTAATAGGGCACTGAAAATGTTATAATTTACGAAATTAAACCAACATCATCTCATCTTTGCCCCATTTTTTTCCACTTAATTAGTTTTTAAGTTTATGCGATTGATTACGTATGGAATAGCTTAACTTTAGTAATAAAAATAATTATTTTTATAATGTATCGTTATCCGGTTTAGTGCTACAGGGTTCTATTTTACATCTAATTGTTATCAATAAATAATTTTTATATTAAATAAAATACTTTTTAAAGGATTGTAAACGCGGTTTATTATACATTATTATTTAACCCAACGTTTCGAGCAGTTTACAGCGAGCGTGACCACGCTTTTATTTAATACTAGCTTTCCGCCCGCAGCTTCGCTCGCGTGGACCCGGCAATTCGAATTTTTCTCACCGTATAAAACCATGCTTGAACTTCAACGAACATTTAAAAAAAAGAATTATCCAAATTGGTCCAGTCGTTGTTGGGTTATGCGCTTATCAACACATTTTGCGATTCATTTTTATATATAAAGATGAAAAGTACTCGCGTTAAAACAAAAACAAGATTATACTAATAATTATTATTTTCAGTTCATCGTTCTCCTCGCCGTAGTCGCGGCAGTGCACAGTTCAGTGGTGCCAATAGTGAAGTCGGAGGACTACAGCAGCTTCTCGTACGGCGTGGCTGATCCCAGCACTGGCGACTACAAGAGCCAAGTGGAATCCCGTATCGGCGGCAACGTCCGTGGACAGTACTCTTTGTTGGACGCTGACGGTACTCAGCGCACGGTGGACTACGCAGCTGATGACGTTAACGGTTTCAACGCTGTAGTGCGTAAGGACGCCGCGGTTGTTCCCGCCCCCG
>LQNK01000338.1:141337-163264 GCA_001586405.1 Phoebis sennae | reverse complement strand
CACCTGTGTATATATGTTTTTCCCATTCCCGTATTTGATCGAAATCCTTTCTTAGCGGATGCCTACGTCACAACATCTACCTGCATGCCAAATTTCGATTTGGGCTGCGCGTTGATAGACCATTATGTCAGTTAGTCAGTCAGTCAGTCACCTTTCACACTCATTTTTAAACATGTAGATATCATAATCTTATGCATCTTCTTGGCTGGCGTTAAAATATTAATTTTCAAAGACTTCTTACACTGATGACCAGTTTTACCATACATCAGCATAAGCTAAGACTTACACGTTCAATACTGAACACATACTAAACGCTTTATTAGTGTTGTAACACTTACATTGCTTCCTAAGTATGAACCCTTATCCAAAAACTATAAGCTGCAGGAGCAATGTATTCACTACAATACTACATTACTTACCTATACACCCAGGATCCCATAATACAGGATGAATATTTGATAGTTACATCAAACAGGTAGTCACTTACATAATACATAATAGCGTGATGTATATAATTGAATCTTCGATTGATTCGACACAACGTTTTATGATATTTTCGCAAATTACTCCTCAATATTTTGATTTGACACGCCAATAAAGACAATCAATTCGCATTTCTCAATCAGAAGTTAGTATTTTTAATATCTTTCACTTAGTAAAATCACTCCCACCCAAATAACGATAGGTGTTAAAATTTTATACGAAAATCAATTACAAAATGTATAAAATTAATACCTGAAACAAATAAACAAATAAACGAACTTTAGAATATTAAGAAAAAAACAATGCATGTATTAGCAGCACAATTCTATCCTATGGTGGAAAATAACTTTATAACGTTCACTGAAATAAAGCTTAATCTACAACATCTAGCATGCAGACTTCAGCCAATAAAAACAACACAAAAACGAAATATTGATAAGCTTGAAATTGTAATAAACACTTTGAAAAGTTAATACTACTCTTCTGGAAACTTCTAGTTTCCAAAACAAACTTTTAAAACAGAATTTTTATTTTATATTTGTCTCATTAAAAATATTTTTATAAGAAGTTTTATAATTTATTTACGTAAGGCCTTCATAAATTATCTTATCGCCTAGCTTTGCAAGTACGTTCATTGCTTCTCAAGCTAGGCATCCACATATCAGCATCTTATGCACTAGGGGGTCGACGTAGGCGTGAACAAAAAATAGGGATGCACAAGCCGTTAGTGGTGAACCACGAAAGTTGATCTGTTTTTGATAGTAAAGAGCCAAGCATGTAAGCATAGTTTCGGAATATAGGAGCAGAACTCAACAGTGACACAATTTTTATTTTTTTAATTTTTGACGACTTTAAGAATGTGGTAGAAGTGTAGCAGCGAGGGGTCCACAGAAACCAGTAAAATTTTGAAAGTGGACCACGAGAAAAATAACTTTGGGAATCACTGCAATAGACGCAACGGGTTTCATATTCTTTATATACTGCACACAGGTACCTCACTGATCAGCATCATACGAATTTTCCATAAAAATAATTAATCCTATACGCACGATACCTACATATACTTAGCTTAAACGACATATTGGGAACAAGAGAAACGTCACATGTCAAACGTCAAGTTGGACAGGACCGTCCATGAGAGCTCTCTAGTCTGATCATTCTCATTTATCAATCCTCTAATGAACAGTTCGACAGGTGCATTATAAGTAACTTTCAATTGACGGAGAAACACTGTTTATTAAAAGAAACAGAAACATTGTTTCGTAAAAGAGGAAAATTGGTAAGTTTTGGGACCTTTTTTGCCTTTGCCCTTTGCCCAACAGTGGGACAATATGAGCTGAAATAAAATATTTTGGTGGGCAATGTGAATAAATTTTCTAATTACTACATACGCAACCATGAAAGGATGGAATATGTTTTAAACATACCTTTGCCCAACAGTGGGACAAGATGGGCTGCATAAAATATTTTGGTGGGCAAAGAAGTGAATAAATTTTCTAATTGCCACATAAATACACAATCATGCTTTCATGGTTGGAATATGTTTTAAGTATACCTTTGTCCAACAGTGGGATAAGATGGGCTGATACAGCTGATATATGGATGCTTAGCTTTAAATACATATTGGGAACAAGAGAAACGTCATGTGTCAAACGTCAAGTTGGACAGGGCCGTCCACGAGAGCTCTCTAGTCTGATCATTCTCATTTATCAATCCTCTAATGTTTGACAGGTGCATTATAAGTAACTTTCAATAATATTTTACGGAGAAACACTGTTTATTATCTCGTAAAAGAGGATAATTGGTAAGTTTTGGGACCTATGCCCAACAGTGGGACAAGATGGGCTGAATAAAAAATATTTTGGTGAGCAATGTGAATTAATTTTCTAATTACTACATACACGACCATGAAAGTGTTGGAATATGTTTTAAACATACCTTTGCCCTATAGTGGGATAATATGGGTAAAAAAATATATTTTAGTGAGCAATGTGAAAAAAATTTTTAATTGCTATATACACAACCATAAAAGGCTTGGTAGTTTTAAAATATATTTCATTGAAATATTGGGAAATTTGATAACATGTACAAAACTACCTTAACGCTAACCCAACAAATAAATATTATTAAGCTAACCCAACAAATAAATATTATTGATGTCATAATCACTAAACCCGACCCAATGAATTATCAATATTATTTTTTAAACATCGTTAATCATAAGTCAAATAAACATTGGCTGCACACAAAAATATTCTTAAATTCGAATAGTGCGTTTAAATATTCAATTTCAAGCTTATCAAATGCAAAAACTAGCAAAAAAAGAAACACAAAACTAACATCCATAGAGTAGATATGACTTGGCATACGACGGCTATAAAGTATGTTTATTTAATTAAATCGTTAATTTATGTCCGAGACTATGTAGAATGTCATTATTAGGGTAATAGAGTTCTATTTATATAAAGGTTTATTAAAAGTGAATTGTTGTATATCAGGGGTTCTCAACTATTTCTTCGCTGAGTAGAATAATGATAGAAGAATAGGACCACTATTCTTCTATCATTATTATTATTGTTAGCAGTCAAAAAATATTTGCAATTCACACTTCTATGATATGTATAAAATTTTTAATTAGGTATTTTTGCATATACAGATTTATTTAAAGTATGTATGATAACTAAGAACGCTTTCAAGTGATTAATTCAATTTAATACTCTGTTGTTTTTACGATTTTTATATTTGCGTATATTTTTTTTTGTTTAATTTTCTTGTCACAAGTTCTTTTACAAGTTATTTATTTAATTTATATTTTTCACTAAATAATAAAGTTTAGTATTTCTTAGAATGTTATAATATGTCGCCGACTGTAAATAAAAAATAGCTTAAGAGCCAGTTATCATGATATTCGTTTTTATTCGAGTGCTACAGAGGCACAATTAAAACAACAAATTATGAGAGAAATAGTAAATTAATGATTTCTTCTGTATAACAAATTAATACACAACATAATTTCAACCTTTTTTATGCTTTAGAATTCATTTTTGCATTCAGTGAGCCTTTAAAAAGTAATTCTCTGGCCTGTCTCGACCCATCTATCTTAGCTCACATACAATTTGGTAAATGTCCGAATCATGCCAACCTGTTGATCCCTATTTATAACTTCCTTACTTTCTACAAAAATGACTTGCTCTTATGTGACATGAACGTTAATGAAACGTTCTAAACGTAAATAATGGATCTACGTAACATATTTTTTTTTTATTAACTTTGTATATGAACAGGTATAAGACAATTTTTTTAAGTTATTTTATCCCCGTTATCCCACAAATAATTGTTTTATTTGCGCCATAATACAAGAATGTTTTATGATATTATTTTTTATATTTTTTCTGAACGTATTTAGTTTTTATGATCACAATTATATGTAAATATTTTTAATAAAGATATTACGATGTTTTGCACACAAATTAATAGTAATCATACATCAATGTTAAACCCAAGTTACTTCATGCACTTATAAGCACAGTACACAATAACAAAGAGTACACCAACTGCATATATATTTATCGCCCGTAAAATGCATTCGTAACGATGCACCTAGAGGCATTAACCTACTGCTAAATTTACTGTGACTTCACGTTAAAAGCATAAACCGGGTAATGTATTGACCCTTTAACCCTTTAAAGAAACTGCGAGGCTCATCTAACTGTTAGATTATATGCCGTTATGAATTCCTCATCATCGTGTTAAGTGTGACAAATAGTTTTTGTACATATTATGTTAGTCATATTTTGTAAGCTATTAAAATAGATACGCGAGTTTTTATCATCATCTCTTTGACCAATGGATTATTTAATTGCCATTACAAATGTTTTTATAAATATTTTTTATTTTGTTTAAAAATTAATCCACTCACTTATTAAAAACTTTAACGTTTTATTCGATTGGGAAACTTTTATTATTGTATGAGACGTAATATAAAAACTTTATTTAATCAGCAATTTAGTTAAAAATATTTTGTTGATAAATAAACACTCTTTAGAAATTTCAGTAACCAGAGCATGGCGGTAATTTTTATAAAATTCTGCATTGAAATAAAAAAGCTTTAACTTAATTTAAATATTTGCATTAACTTTTATAATTTTATTTAACTTTAATACGGATCTATTTAAAATGTTATGTCATTATACAATTTCACAAAGGAACTGCATTTGATACATTTCAAAAATCGAATGCCAAGCCACATCAAAACTCCGAACATACGTCCGATAAAGGGCAGTCTTGCGGTGTCCGCCTTCGCGACAACACTGGGAGCTCCGAGGCAAACTATGGCGATGGCGTCAAAGAAACTGGAATGCGGGCCTATCACCACCACGGGCGCTTCACGGCCCTTGGCTGCGTGCTCCCGACCCAGGATCTTCACGCGATGGAAACCAGCCGCTACCACCACCAACTTCATTAGAGACAGAATGTAGAAACGGAGCTTGCTATAACAAGAAATATGGGATTAGAGATTAGCGATAAAATGTATGATGACTTATCAAACTTTCGAACAAACAAAAACAATCGAAACAAACCAAACAAAAATTTCATGAAATGAACAGAAAAAATAAATTAAGGGTCTGGCACGTAAGTTAGGCGTTAGTTACTGTTTCTGTATAGACTTTTCTATTTTAAATTAAATTGTGTATAACACGTGCATAGAAGGTTTTTCAACAAAATTCAAATTGTATTACGATGAGAGAGAGATTTTATCTTAAATGAACACAATAGTAGGAAACAAATCAATACCAATATTTTTTTATTTATGAAGATATTTTCATCAAATCGAAAAAAAAAATCTCGCAGAATAGAGGTCAAGACATACAGTTATCAATACAGACCGACCTTCAAGTTTTTATCTTTCGGCTATATACATTTTATTGACATAGCGTCTATTGTACCATAGAGTGTGGCTTTGATACCCATAATTAAATTATTATGTGAACATTATTCGGAGTTACTATCTTTTATTCTGTTAAGCATTAACTGTCACGACATTCTTCTATCTTACTGTGTGTTTTTACGCGAGTGTTTCATACTTTTCATACATATATCAAGTTTTTATTTGTCACTTATATATCTAAATTTTTAGCAATAAAAGTTTACGTGATTGTTCTAGTACTGTGAGATGCTTCAAATTAAGCACATAACATAAATTTGTTGTTTACCTTAAACAAGGTAAATTTTGTATATCTACATTTTTAGCAAGTATAAGGTTACGTGAATGTTTTTAATACTTTGAGAATAAGTATAGTTGAATGTTTTGATAGGAATACTTTTGTTTTTTGTTCATAGTAAGCACACAAATTGGGTTGTCTATCTTATACGGGGTGACTTTTTCACTTATAAAATAAATAAATAAATATTCTGGGTCATTAAACACTACGCCATCTAGTCCCAAACTAAGCAATGCTTGGAAACTAGATAACTGATAGACATACTTATACTAGATTGTAAATACACACTAGATAGATAAACACCCAGACAGAAGAAAATTACAATGTTCATCACATCATAATTTTCTACTCGTGGGGATCGAACCCACATCCTTCAGCGCAATAGACCATTGTCACATCCACTGCGCAACTCCAGTCAAAAATATATCTATATTTTAAGCGAATATAAGTTTAGCTGAATATTTTAATAGAGATGCTTCATAGTAAATATATAGATTGTGTTGTTTACCTTATACAGGCTTAATGTTTCATTTCAATATTATATACATTTTTTAGCAAATATAAGGTGTTTTCATATTCATAGTAAGCACGTAAATTGTGTTGTTTATCTTATACACGGTGAATTTCTCACTTATATATCTACATTTGCAAACATAAGGTGTTTTAATAATCTGTGATGCTTCATAGTAAGCACGTAAATTGTGCTATTTACCTTAAATATCGCACACGGAATCTCAGCTATCGCTTTACCGTTACCATCGTTATGTTAACCCAGTAACGCGTATTAATTTGAACGTACCATTTTTGTGTTTAAAGCTATATTATTGAAATTAAGTAACATGAATATTTACAATGTATCTTGTACCCTGCTGTTTTAATACGTAAACGACCTAAATAATAAATAACATATGTATAAATATGCAAAATTTTTATGTTATCTTATAGTAGGCAAGCGAGGCGTGCGGTTCACCTGATGTTAAGTGACTGACCGTAGCCCAGTCGCAGCCGGCACTTGAAAGATAGAGAGGGGATGAGGAGAAGTTAATGATAGGAAGTTAGGAGAGGAGTAGAACGGAGGAGGACGGGAGAGGAATGGAATGGGAATACAGAACTCCGGGCATCCGCTCACCGTACGAAACAATGCTAAATTAAAATTTAGTCCGAACTTTTAAGTTAATTCTTAGATATGGCAACATTTTTTCAAGTAAAAAAATATGCCTTAAAAAGCTCGACGATAAAATCCTATATCAGTCTAACATTGTCTTTTAAATAATTTGATTTAAATTGGTTACTAGAAGAACCGAATTCTGTCGAAAGCGCCACCGAATCAAAACAAAATGCAAACGAAGTCTTATTGTAATCCCATTGTAAGATAAGCTATGATTCATATAAATTTATCTAAAATCCATCTACTATCTGATGACTAATTGGGTTGAAAGGAGGAAAATAATAAAGAAAGCGATAAGAAATCAGAAGAGATAAGTAATACAGGTGTTACCTATATGTTATGATTCACAAACAATACTATGAGTTCTCACAACGCATAGTGCATAAACAATTCAGAGACGATAAGGGAGTGGCGGTTTGTCACTTGGCGTTTAAGAGCGTTTAACGATTTCGCGCGCTTTTAAAAGGTCTATATAACAATATAATAATAATAGCTCCCCTGGACGATTTCGGCAATGGTGATCAATCTCAACAGAGACTAGCCAGCTGCGAAGGAGATATTAAAGTGCACAAGTGTACGCGCGAACACAGGTGCACTCTATATTCCTTTTACTCTCAATGAGAGTAACAATATACCATACACCTTACACACATTGTAATGTCTAAAATATTAGGAAATATTGTCATTTAAACATTTAGTACAGAGTTTTAATCTTTTAATGAAGTAATTGTGACATAGGACAAAATAATTAAACGAAGTTTTAATAATTTCGATTTCAACACCAATTTTAAAGCTTAAAATGTCGTAAATTACTGACACACCCAAGAAATAAAAAATAAGATACTTTGCAATCCTCAGGAAAACATTTAGTAGAAGAGATTATTTGTTTCGGACCCTTTTCATACAGAAATTAGAATGGAAACTTTGTAAAATTATTAAAAATTTCTTGTCAACAAACCGATCTATTAAACCGAAACCACTTCACCGACGAGACAGAAGAAAAGATGACACAAAAACATACTTTCACATTTTTAAAATTGTAAAATTTAGGCACCCACCGGCTTCCTGAAAGTCATAAACATCTCATTCACATTGCAATAACACAAAGCCAGCGATAAAAATCGACATCAATCTTTATGAAAGCTATACCAATAAATATGCACGAAGGCGAATTACGAATCACTTGTATTCAGATGCAATAAATTCACTTTCCCTTTATTCTGGCATAATTAGTGCACTGCGTTTTAATTTGATTGCAAAAGTTATTTAAGGTAATAAAAAGAAATTTGAGATCAATACGTAGCTATCTGTGTCGTTTCTTCCTCGTCTTAATCATGCATCTGATTCTGATGGTGTTTTAAATTTCATTAAGATAAAATAGAGCCGAATTCTAATAGTACTTCTTGAAATGGTGAGTTATTTGTCAGCTAGAAAATGTCAGCGAGACACACTCATTAAAACCGCATGCAGTCATGAAATCTACAAAGTAATAAACATCAAAAACAATATCGCTCCACAATACCACCATCCATTAAAAAATTAAACTTAAAATATCGAGCAATTCCAAAAGCTAATAAACGTTCAAGGTAATCTTTTTTTGCACTGAAATAAAAACTCGCAGAAGGTTGGCTTGCCAAGGTTCTCCTCAAATATAATTAAATCTTTTCTAGACCGTTCCAAGTACTAGACTCGACCGTCTTATTGCGACGTCTGTTAAAAAAATGAAGTTTTTTTGAAAATAGAAAATTATGATCGCGTTAGAGAGATGAGATGTCAGGGTCGTGATGGCCAGGCAGTTTTTTTTTAAGTTTTTTTTTTAGAGTTTGAACAACAAAGATAGTTGCATATGGTTAAAAACAAAGTGAGCCATAAGACGATTTCAGTGATCAACTTTTACTTGGGAGCAATTTTGTGATAAAAAAAAAATAAAAAAAAAACCAAAAAAAACACAATAGTTTATTTGGTACACATATTGGAACATATAATATACAATGGGACGACGGTCACCTCAGGTTCTCACCAAACTAAATCATTTATTGTCACGTCATCTCCGGCAATCGGAAAGGACTTCTTAGGTGAAACGCTAACCAAATTATAGGAAGTAAGGATGACATACATTAATGATGATCTAATGGTACTTTCAGCCTGAATAATGAGACCAAAGACGTTTGTTAAATGCGTCACGCTTATTCTCTTTGGATAGTAACTAATCACTCATATTAACCGTCTGACCCAGACGGTTACTATGAGTGTATACAGCAAAACAAAGAGGTTAATGGTAGTGTAAGGATTTCATGCTGTTGCATGATGGTTTAACCTTACAGGCAAACCGTATATATGGTAAAACTGTACAAGCACCTGTATATATGTATATATATTTTTTAAAACCATCAGGCAAAAACTAACTCGTCTGGCCTTCATTAAATACCATTCATATTTATTTTACGCTTCATCCAATTTAATCACAAACTTTTCCATTCGAATAAAATATTTATCTTTCATAAAGTTCATCTGATCGTAGAATTCCGTTGGTTGTGCAATCTCGTGCTATTGATTTTCATAAACTAGACAGTCTCGCTGCTTCGCTCTCACAGTTTCAAGGTAAGAAAGAAAGAAAGAAACATTTATTAAGACACACACAATTACATGTATACAGGAAAGAACATCAACAACACATTTACAAACAAATAGCTATATAAAACACGTAAATTTGTATTGATGAGGTTGCGGTGTGTGTCAAAAAGGGATACCACTCAGGATTGTGGCATTAAGCCTGAATTTCAATGATTGGTTTTCAGTGACACCCTATTAACATTTCAAGTGTCAGGCGTGAATGCATACATTATTTAATGAAATAGGAATAATAAAAATAATATATAAAGTGAATGTATAAGGTAATTAGTATAGACACAAGTGTAATTCAATAAAGGTATAGTTTTATTCAATAGGATTATGTTACCATGGGCAATATTGTATGAAACGACTAGCATATGGACTGGTGTATGCAAGATGAGTGCCTTTCGAAATATCTACATGTGTCTAAATTGGATGTTTGTTGTTACTGTTTGTTTGATTGTGTTTGTTCGCTCATCTTTGCTCTAAATTGCTATTTCTATTACCGTAATAGTGTCGTATATCTTCTGGCTAAACAACTATTCCATAAATATAAATTTTCGTTTAAAAAAAATACCTTTTTAAAAGATTTTAAACGCAAATTATCACACATTATTTTACATTATCACGATGTTTCGAACATGTCACCCGTGACTACGCTCGATGTAAAGTGTTCTAAACGTCGAGTTAATAATTACGTATAATAAACGCATTTAAAATCCTTTAAAAAGTATGAATTCAATATGCAACTTGCGTTTAAACAAACGCAAGAAAATACTAAATTTTCCTTTGTTCCTTATGAAAAAATCGATAGAAATATTTTTTGAAAGTTTAAAAAATGTAAACTAAAAGGCCTCCATTGCCCTAGCCACACTTAACGTATTCTGTAACTATTAGCCTGTATTCATACGCCATATATACATCGATAACGTTCGATTCTTTAATAATTTATTGGATAATCCACCTCAATTTAATATTGCCTAAATGTACGAAACCGTAATCTATTTTTATGACACAAATCAATACATTATACAAATATCGTACTGTGTTTACAATACTATCAAAGGTTATAAAAGTTTCCCCTAGACCGGTTTCGGCGATGGTGACTAATCTCAACAGAGACTAGCCAGCTATGCAGGAGATATTATAGTTTATACAAAGAGTATAAAAGTATAAATACTTTAAAAATTATAATCTATATCGATGTATTTATTAGACATAATATGGGTGAATTTTCCAGAAACACTTCTATGAATTCGCTAGGATAATGAATCCAGTAGTTTCTGTGAAAGATGAATATTAAAATTCCCTGAAGCAAATATAACACAAAAGCAGAGCGGATTGAACGCTTCTACACGTGGCATAAGGGTGTGACCATATCCAGAAATGAAGCGTTTTAATATAATATATTTATCTTTACTTTTATTGAAAAAAATAAAGAGAGGTAGATAGATTTGACTTGGACAGCGTGTATTCTGAAAGATACTGAGACCTTAACTCATAAAACGATCGTGTTTGCTCATGAACGGACAGTTTGAAGGCAGAGCTTTTACTTAAAAATCCCTTTTTAATTAACATAATAATGAATAAACAGTTGGTGAATAATAAGTGTTCAATTCGTCACAGGAAGAGAGATAATATTAAAAATATCTTACCAAACCTAAACTCATAATCTGCTAGCCACGCCCCGCGGTTTCACTCCGTCTCTTCTTATCCCGTGGCATTTCCGGGAATAAAAGAAACCTATTCATTATTCTGAACCCTACATGTATGTCAAGTTTCATCATGTGGTGTTCACGATATATAATAAATGTTAGCACACAGACCAGTGGGGCGCTAGTGTCACTTCTGACACTTCAAACCTGTCATCTGTGGCGTGCAGACGTATCCGTTGAGCTGTGTGCCTACTTACTGATATTTGAATCTTTTATTTAATGCTCACCTACAACCATAGGACATAACACATCATATAAGTAAAATAGTAGAAAGGAGCTATCCCTTAGAACTAGCAAAGTACCTGCATCTTTACGTTACGTTACAGCAGCATGGAACACATATTATCACAATACAAACTTTTCCTTTGATATTCTTTATTAAAAATATAATACGTACTATATTAAATATAGTACGTACTATATTACGTAATCGCTTCCCGCTGAACGCTATTTTCAATAAAGCCTCTCCCTTATCAAGGTCGCGCGCACCGGATAGTCAAAGCCGTATAACGTCAATAAAGTGAATTAAACTCCGATTCAAAGGTAAGGTTGCCAATACGAATTAATAATGTTTACGTTTTTTTGCTTCTATATTGGAAACCGGTCGAAATGAAATGGAATTATTTAAACACAGCACACTAGTGCATTGTGGTGTTTAAATATTACCTAAATTTTATTTACAAAATTTAAATTTTATTGTGTGGAGATGCAGTGTGCAGGCAAGCAGAACATACGGTTCATCTGTTAAGTGACTGACCGCAGCCCATGAACTTCAACAACGTCAAAGTGTCGCTGATGCCTAGCCGGCTTGAATGGGAATGGAATTGCGATAGGTATATAGGCCTCCTGACCCGTACCAAACAGTACAATACAGCTTCACGCCGATCTTCGGCTGGGGGAATGGTAATTTATATGATGCGAGCTTGACCTAATCTTTTACTGCTGAAGATGTTATGCAGCAGAATTACCCTGAGTCGCCTCTTACGACAACCACGGGTAGAAATGGCGTGGCGACACATGTATTCAAAACGAATACTTACGACCTTCACTTAAGACTCTAAAGTCACTATTTTTTTATTTTTAAGACCTATTTCCTAAACATTTGCGATAATTCAACGCACATAATCAAATCGTAACCAATCCGAATTTGTACATGGAATATTTTGAGGAAATTTTAATACAGGGCCATATTATACGGGATACATCAGGCAAAGAAAACATAAGGCATTTTTTTATTATTATTGATAACTTCACGTCGACAACCCTTAATCGTTTGACATTTCCATCAGTAACGCACACAACCACGGATCAGATAAATGAACTTCTGTTGGTTATTAATCCTGTATTCGCTTTGATTTTACAAATTAATATGCGACTTAATGAACACATTGTTTTGCATCAAATAATTGTACACGTACTTTATTACAATTATGTTCTGATAGAATACAAAGCTTAAAGCTGTAAATATTCATTTAAATACATATATATACAAATACATTGTTTTGCATCAAAATTTAATTACACACGTACTTTGTCATTTGAATTATGTTCCGTTAGAATACAAAGTTTAAATCTGTAATATTCATTTAGATAATTGCAAAAGGCTTTTATTACCTCATACGCAGGAGCGGATTTAATTCAATTAATGAGCAAAGCATAACAAGCATATTATTACGTAAGTAGGATTACTTTTATTTTTTTAATCATTATCTAAAACCAAGAGACTGCTGCCTATTTCGATGAAATTTTATACAGAGATTCTTTGAAACCCCAGGAATGACATAAGATCCAAAAATTCTACGGGATATATACGCGAGTGAAACCGCGGAGCTCAGCTAGTAAACCGCGTTTAAAATCCGTTAAAAAGTATTTTATTTTAATTCTATTACCGCTTATAATAATTTCAATCCACACGTGTAGCGTTACAATTATGAATGAAGACGGTAATTAATTGGTCATTCACGTGAACATAGTCACTGCCAACACGCCGTAGTACGCGTGAGATCTATTTTAGATTGAAATACATAAAGTTCATTGTTACAACATTGTTTTACCCGTGTGGCGGCGGGTTAGAATAAGTGTGTCGCCACCCCATTTCTACCCGTGTCGTAAGAGGCGACAGAGGGTAATTCTGCTGCACAACATCTTCAGCAATAAAAGAGTGGGAGCCGAGCATTGCACGATTGGGCCAAGCTCGCACCAACCCCCAGCAGAAGACCGTCGTGCAGCAGTATTACACTGTGTTTCGTACCGTGAGCGGGTTGCCCGGCAAACTGTATTCCTATCCCATTCCTCTCCCGTCCTGTTCTATTCCTCCTATCATTAATCCTTTCCTTATTCCGTCCTCTTCCATAAAGCCAGCAAGGCATCTGCGACACTTTTATGTTGCAGATGTTCATGGGCTGCGGTCATTCACTTAACACCAGGTGAACCGCATGCCCCGCTTGTCTGCTAAAACATAAAAAAGCATGATCTAGAGGAATCATGTTTGTGTCAAAACTAGGTGACCCGCGCAGTTTTACTCCCATAGCATAATGTTATATATAGCCTATGTTACTCTTGTATAATGTAGCTTTCAAAATTCTCGAATTTTTAAAATCGGTCCAGTAGTTTTTCAGCCTATTCATTTTAAGAGTGGGAACCAAGTATTGTACAATTGGGCCAGTGATTTCAACCGCTTCCACAATGATATATCCACTGGTACCAGATTTGTCCAGTCTTACAAATAGTTTTGAAGATTTATGTGATTAAACAAACAAATAAAGGTAGGTATGAAATGTATAGTGGACTCTCTATTCCTTTACTCTCATAAAGTGAGTCTTTCATAAGTGCGAGGAGAGACGTAACCGCTTAAACGTCTTACTCCCCCTGATGAAGGACCTCCGAATCGGTCCAAAACTGTCGGTCTAAACCGAGTTAAAATAAAGTGAGTATAAACAGTCTTAATACAACTAATAATCCGATAGGACGGCAGACTGACACGACCGGAGAGATCAGGCGCAGGACCGACGGCAACTTTCAGATTCAGGGCTACTAAGTTTTTTTTGTAGAAATATCTCAAAAACTTTTTCAAACCCACCCGCGTAACGAACCCCACGGTCTATAGCCAAAGATCCAATTGCTAGTAGGTCAAGTGACAGTGTGATAAACATTGTTTTTCTACTACTACCATACATTTATCCATGGTATGTATGTATTAACAAGAAAAATATGCTTAAGTATGTCTATCAGTTATCTAGTTTCCATAGTACAAGCTTGTGTTAAATGTCCCTGAATATTTATTTATATCGAATGTCATTTAAGCCTAAGATTTGTCTAACAAGCCGTTATGAAAAAAAGTAATGATTAATCATTAAAAAACTTTCTTTAATTATCTTCTTTTAACAATTAATCACCAATACTACATAAAAGATGAGATAAAAAATCCGAATCAAAAAATAATTAAATCCATATTCAATCAGTAAATAAAAGCTAGATATATAACAATGACATAGTAAAGTTATTAGTACGTAATGAATTTTCATTTAGAGTAGTCGAGTGATTCAATTCAGTTAGATTAAGGTTACAAAAACTGCATACAATAGCCGTGCGAACTGTGGCTTGCTCAAGGCCAATGTTTACATTGCTGGCTATATTTGAAATTTGGATGATGATAGATTATGGTACTGTTATAATGCAGCAATGTACTGCGTTTGAAATAGCCATAGAAATTTTTAATAATTATTATTTTGGTGGTTTTTTAATAGTACTATATGACATTGAATTAATTAAGAATCATTATTGACATTAATTGAGTTATAAATTGAAAATAATTGACTTGAATTGATATTATTATTTGTATACTTTTTTTTATTTGTATTAACTAAATATTAGTGTAATAATGTATTTGCATGTCTGTATTACACATATTTTTGCAAATAAATCAATTATTCATTGATTGATTGAAATATATAGGACTCTCAATATAATAGGATTTTTATCGATTCTGTTAAAATTAATAAACGAAACCTAGATTTGTAGTGAAATCACTAAACCTAGATAGTGTCATAGTTAGCCTATCAATGACACTATTATGGCAGAGTTATTGGAACATAATCAAGTATCACTCAAGTGATTGAAATCACTTACATTAAGGTTACAAATACTGCATACAATAGCCGTGCGAATTATGGTTGTTCAAGGCTATGAGATAATACATTGCTGGGTTAACTTGGAAATTTGATGATGGCAAGTGATGGTCATCATATAAGAGCAGCAATGTATTACGTTTGGATCGTGGTCGATTTTCATTGTACCGGTGATAAAATATTGAATTATCGAGTCTATTCAAGGTGGAATGAATGGGTGTAAAAAACTTACAACTTCTGTATTTACTACTACAAGTAACAAAATTCAAGTATTGTGAAACATCCTATCTTGATAAGAGTTTAATCTTTATTTATTAACTAACTTCGACCCATCGTTTACACCTCGTTACTTCAAAACTGTTTGTGAAACATTGAAACGTCAAAATGTGTATGTTTGTTTTATATGTTTAGAGTTGTTGCTTTCAGATTCTACTATCCTATATTTAAATATGAAAATATGGAGTGTTTGTGAGTCAATCCCGGCGTAACTACTACGCAACGGATTTTGATGAAATTTCATATATCGAAATTACCTGAATCTTGTGAAAGGATTATTAATTTATAGACCCCGAAACAACTCCGAATGAAGCCGCGGGCAGATCTATTTCTTTATATATTTAGAGTTAATGTTTTCAAATTTAGAACATTTAATTGAACATCACTCAAAATAATTTAATCAGAGCATAAACCCACGGTCGCTGCGCAAAGTACACAAAAAATAAAATAAGTATATTTTTAGATGAAAGCATCTAATTTCTGCACAAGCCGCGAACAAAGAATTAAGCTCGCAAGACAATAGCACAAAAGGCCTGCAATGCACAGGTCATGATATAATTGCTTGAGCTTATATAGGGTGTATTCTTGTGGACATGTAGTTTTTGTTTTGATACATGAAGGAAATAACAAATGTAATGGAAATATAGTAATTCATCAAAAACAGGTAGGGCAATTCCATGAAAATGTCTCCCAGTGACCAAAAAAAAATATGTTTACTGTTGATATTAAAAATATTTTATTTTAATGGCAAAACTGTCGCATTTTATGTCTTGACAAAGTTCAACACATTTTTGTTTCTAGTTTTTACATTATTCGATGATTTTACAAAGAGTGTCGAGAGTGTCAGTAGAACGTGTATTTTGTTGTTGACTTTTAATTTATTGTTACGGTAAGTATTTCGAATAATTGTAGTAATTTGCTATGTTTTTACCAGTTAAAGTAACTATCTGTCGATATTTAGTTCTTCATTTGCGAAAACACAATATTTTATAAAGATATGAAGTTAACAACATTGCTATGTCAACGTGTAGTGTCAGTCACGAAATAATCCGATTTTTCTTTATAACTTTAGTAAAACTTTTTCTTCGTGCCTAAAAAAAATAATCTTCCTTTTTGATAGATACATAAATGTTATACTGACTGTAATATTTTTCTATTGTCAATAATAACTCTAAAAATAATATAAACGTTTGTGTAGTGTCAGTCACGATTTAGAGTCAGTCCCACAATACGTGGAGTCAGTGGCCGTTTTTATAGTAGTTAATGTATAATTTTGTTTGTAAACTGTGTATAAGGAAAATAAAAGCAGAAAGAGAACTCAAAAACCTATGGGTTATTTAAAAACTGAAATAGAGAAACCAAAAACTGAAAGCAACTGCAATGCTTAATAAATCGGATATAAATAGAGTATGTTCTCAACAATTTGCGTAAGAAGAAAAAAGAAGAGATGAGCATGTATAAAAATAAGTTTTAAGAAAAAAAAATGCTAGGATCCATCAATACATCTGTGATGGATCAGTCGCCTTCAAAGACATTTGTGGCAAGAAATTCATACGGAAAAGCTGTCACTAAAAACAATGCGAAATCCACTGTGACGTCCTTTAAAGTGTTAAACAGTAGTGCACACATTGGCTAGACACATAATTTCCGAGATAGAACTTCGAAAAAAATAAATCAGTGCCAATACACTTAAAAATTTCAAGGATTTTTATGTTGGAAATGATATAAGTCACCATAATCTTGAAATAAAAACAGATTATTGGACTATTAATGTCCTCCTCCTCCTCCTCCGCCTCGAACATGGAAGGAAATTTAAAAAGTAGAACCGTCTTCGAGTGATTAAAATTATTGAATAATTTCTATTTCATCTTCTCTGTTAGTTTCTCCGTGGCCGCTATGTTGGTATTTAATTAACTCGTCAGGTATTACAATCAAGGCGATAAAACCAAGGGTGAGTTCCATTTTGGCAGGAGATATAAAAAAAATTGGTCTAGCAGGGCATAGAAGGCAGATTAGCTACTTGCTTCTCAATTAAAATTGATTAGGGAAACCGATTTAACATCCACCCTATACACCACTAGTGAACACTGTACTTCACCCATTAATATTAGTTTCTAAGATTTCATTAAAATATGCAACCAAATTGCAATACAAAGTGACGGTAGTGTCAGTCACGTTTTGGTATGTAGTGTCAGTCACGAATTATTCTTCAAATAAATAATTTTCTACAAAAGCAAGTGTGTTTGCTTTACCATTTTATAATAGCTTCATTAATATATTTCATCTTAAGACAAAATTTAAAACAATAACGCTTGTAGGGACGAAGAATTTGCAATTTGAAAAACAGTCTCGAAAACGACTTCCTTTTGGATGTAGTGTCAGTCACGTTTATGTTTCCTTTAATATTTTTTATTTCATAAATTTGTATTTGCTCTTTTTTGTACAGAAAGAACAGTTGATGCTTCTGGTATAGATTCATGGTAAAAATGAAACAATAACCCTAATAGAATTCTTAATATAAGACAAATTAGAACGAAAATTGCGTCAAATGTAGTGTCAGTCACGTATGGAATTGCCCGGTATAGTAACGATTATTGTGACGCATAATTGTTTGTTAAATTACCGAAGATGGTGTTCGAAACCGGTCTAATTTGTAATTAAATTGACATAGTATAGAAAATATACAATTGTGGAACTAGTGAAGTGTTTTTTGTACAAATCAATCAAGATGCAGTTCCATCAAGAGGTAGCAATATAAATTACTTATAAAAACGTATAATATTTTACTTAAGAAAACTACATAAAAACGTATTCGAAGCTATAATAAAAAAGGGTATATAATAACAGGTCGGCCAAAATCTCGTTGATATAATTTTAAAATTAATAAAAATATCGATTTTACTTTAAGCATCTATTTAATATAAATATTGTGATTGCCTGGCCATGAAAAAAAAATCGTTACAAATCCTGACTTTCATTTCAAAAACTATACTTTTAATAAAAATAATGAGGCTTACGAAATTTTGCCCTACTTTATAAGAAAAATACATTTATGACCGTGGTTAACAACCGCAATATAAGGTACTGTAATATTATAATTAAAACCCGAATATATTGAAGGTCGGTGCGGACCAAACCGCTGTTAATTGTCTTATGTATTTTGAAATATTCAAAGAAATAGTAGTTTATTACCTAATTAACACTTTAAAATCGTATTTTTGCAATGTATACTTTATTATTTTTTAATTAACTATTTGCAATGTTAAATGCAAACAACCAAAAACTAGCTTCGTCATATACATCTGCTTATTCCAATAAGCTTGCTACGACGAAGCAGTTGCTAAACTATAATATTTTTTAATTAACACTATTTGCAATGTTTAATGTAATACAAGCAAAACCTAGCTTCTTATACATCTGGTTATTGGAGGCTTGCCAGCAAGCAAATTGTTACTAATTTCTTGCAGTTTAATAAAGTGTCATTTTCCATGAAACGATTTTTAAGACAAGACCTAACTTTATGTCACGAGGACGTTATCACGATCATAATCATGATGACAGGAATCAGGAAAAGTTAAATAGGAAATTAGTGGTAAGTTTAAGTATTATAGATATATGTAAATGTAAATGAAATTATAATATATCTGTATAGTTTATATCTGTTTAAATATATATCACCACATTTCTTTCGATATCCTTTACAATATTTATATTCTTAGTTTTATTTGTTTCGGTTTATTAAATTCCCTCTTTAGGTTTAGGCAGTATTGGGGTTGCATGACCATAGAGACCATTTTCCTCATAGTGTTGTAATTTACATTTTACTTTGTGTTCTTCGAAATAAATATTTTTCTTTCATTCTTTTTAGACCGTTGGTTTAGTGGTTAGCGCATTAGACGTTATCTATGAGGATTCGATCCCTAGTGGAGACGATAAAAAAAACTCTGTCTATTTATTTCGTTGCTTTGCTTCATAAAAAAGTTCACTTACAAGAGATAGTATCTAATACACATCGCTTTCAAATCTCGCAATGAGAACTTTTATCATTTGCAATTGATTTACCGATCGCTTTATCTCCGATTGTAATCGTTCAGCTAATTGCGTTCCTGATTGACATTCCATTTACCGATCAACCTGGTAAGAGTGCTTTAACCTCGTATTCATTGAACGGGGAAATTAAACATCCTGTATATAAAGCTACACGGTGTTAAATGTCATGTGTCAATTTATCTTAGGTTAACTTAACATTTATCAAGTAACATACTTTTTTTCCCAAAATAGTTAAAATACATGCACTATGAATAGCTTTAATGCTGTAATCAACATAGCAATTTAATTAATATTTAATTGAAAAAAATATTTTGTTTCGTGACTGGTCAGTCACCCGTAACCACGCTCGCTTGAATTGCTCGAAACGTCGGGTTAATAATAATGTAAAATAATGTTTAGTAAACCACGTTTAAAATCCTTTAAAAAGTATTTTATTTAACATGGAAAGTACTCGCGTTAAAACCAACACAAGTAAACACTAATATTTATTTGACCTTGGCTTCCTTACAACAATACTTTTCTTATATACCTATGAGACTTAACTTTCCTTACAATAGTACTTTTCTTAAAATAATGATCCTATTTATATATGAACTTCAGTATTTATACTAATTGTGCACCTGACAATTCCATTTAACTTCCAGCTTCGAACGACAATCCAACCGCACAGTGCATTAATGGAGTGTGGAAATTAAACATCCTGTATACGCTTAATGGATATTAAGTGTCGTATAGAGATCTCATGTTAATGGAAACAAATATTTGTCATGGAACATTTGCATTTCAGTTTGAAATGTTTGTAATCTTTTTTACATTTTTTAAATGTTAACGAACATCTCTACATGTCTGCATACAAACCCCGTAGTTTACATAATATATTTAAACTAGCCGTTGCGTAGTGCGCGGGCTGCGAGCAGCCCGCGGGGCGATGTTGCCTCCGAAAGTAAATTAAAGTGGATGTCCTTTTTTTTAAGGGAGTTTTGCACGCCTTTGGTTCTTGGACTATCGTCAAAATCTTATAGACTGGAGCAAGAATACATATTGTAAAAACAACAGCCACGTTAATGACATTTGCACCGTTCACTGCCAATTTTTTTACATTGTCACAATTATTATACTTTGAATAATATGAATATGATAAAAACAACAATTTTAAAAGGCTATGATCGGTTCCAAATAAAAATGTTTGAACAGCTCTATACCAGCAAACAAAAACCTTTCAAAATATTGTTTTATTTAAAAAAATAAAATTCTTACAGTATTGAAAAAACTAAGAAAGTTGGTTAAATTTCTTGTTATTTTTATTTCTTATTCCTTAAATCCGACTAATTAATACAATTTCGAACCAGACATATCGATAACAAATAATAGACAAACAGATGAACAACAATTCCCACATATATACATACAGACATAAATAATAAGTAATTCAAAAGGTTTCATACAAAATTTAAATAAGTTCAACAAATTTATAAAGCAACTGCAAAATATAAATTTAAAAATAATGTAACACTACTGTTAAATAGTCATAATGCAAATTTATCTTCATGTCCCTAAAATTATAGGGGAGTCAATTTAAAAGAACTATGATGCTCCACAAATCGAGCTCAGCCGAGAATTATTTTACATCAATTTTTTAATGCAAGGGAAGGTATAAATCTAATTAAAAAATTAATAGAGAATTATCCAAACTAAAATTAGTCCAGCTCGCAACAATCTTCCAACTAACAATGCAACAATTATGAAAATTAATTGCGAATCCCCTAATAGTACTATGGAAAGTAAAACCACCCCCATTTTTGGAATAACTGTTGCCAAATTGATATAGACCTTTCTGACTTATGTTTTATTACTTCTTGGAAATTGCAGCTTACAAGTTGAATGAAAAATAAATATGCGTAAAAAGTAATTATGCACCTTTATTCTTCCCTATTCCCAAAGTATGGGTAAATTTTTAAAGTCATGTATTAAAACTCAACCATCTTTTCGAAAGTCCTATCCAACAATACTACGCACATAGGGAGAGAATTTCTAAAACTCCTATTGAGTAACCAATGTACATTAAAATAAATACGCCCTGAATTGGTAAGCTCCTCGTTTTTTGGGAAGCCGATTAAAAAAAAGGAAAAAAATACAACCATTGTTCCTCAGCCAACAAACTACTGAAGCTATAACTTTTTGAACTGGGAGTAAAAATTGACTATTTTAAAAAATTGTAAATTTATAAATTCCAATGTGTTAATTGCCTCACATTTGCAACAGCATGCACAACA
>LQNK01000338.1:126317-138993 GCA_001586405.1 Phoebis sennae | reverse complement strand
ATTTTTCCTCAGGTCGATTGGAGCACCTCTATATGATAGTGGCAAAAGTCTTGGAGGTTTCCGCTCAGGGGCCGAGAAAATGGATGTCAGTGAGTGAGTGGTAGTGTAGCTTTATATAATTTACATAATATATTTAAATTTTACACAACTAAACATAGTATACAGATGCATGCTTTTTTATTAATTTAGCATCTGTGTGACCGTATTGTGTTTTTACACCACGTGAGCTTAGTTTGGAAATAAGCAAAAATGAAATTCTAGCAAGACGTGCTAAATGTAAAAACGGATTGAAAAAATTCCTTCAGCTTGTTTGAATTTTTAAAAAATTTAAAGCATCTCTTAAACCGAGGGACTTTATTCCATATAAATATTTTTCTGAACCATCACAATGCTCTCTACCTGCAGATACCATATTATACATTCATTACGCCACCCTGTAGAATATAAAAACTACAAGTCTAGATCTTTCTTAAACTTTAATATGTTAGGGAAGTAACCTTTAAAACGAGATCTATAGTCAAAGAGCCTTGAGCCATTCGGCCCGCGATATTTCCGCAAACAAGGAAGTACCTCAAAAATCATTAATTTGTTTATTTGTACGAATTTTGGAAATTAAATCAATGTCACAAAGTTGGCATACAGAAATATGTGTTTTGTATTTTAAATTTTAATTCATCGTATAATATTTTGCAGGTTAATCAACATTTATAATAAGGACACTAAAATTTGTTATTAACGTCATGAATAATTAATAATGGTTTGTGTTATTTTACACTTTTTAGTCAAAAATTTAAAATATGCAACACTGTATAGTGCGACAGTTAATGGAAGTCGGAAGTTCAGTTGTTGGTAAATAAAAAATAAAATATGTATGTGACGTTTCAAAAGAGCTTTCAAAAAACCTCTTTCAACTAAAACTGTTAAAATAAATATAATAAAAAAAATATGGAAAAAGTGAATAATAATAAAAAAATTAAATATTCTCATAAACAATAACTTTAATTATCAATTACGTAAATATTACTCCCAAAAAATCGCGAGGCGCCAAAATTCATAGAAACCATGACGCTCCGCGATTCTTTGCGATTCTTTATTGTTTAACACCTTTATAATATACTAGTTGTTCCACGCGGCTTCGCTTCCGTAGCATAATGTTATATAGCCTACGTTCAGTATGTAGGATTCCAATAGTAAAAGAATCAAATCGAAAAATTTCAAATCTGTCTAATAGTTTCTGTGCTCATTTCAAACAAACAAAAAAAAAATAAAATTTTCTCTTTATAATATGACATAAGTGTATTCATACACTATATAACTGAATGAACTCTTACAATACTCATAATCAATATGAATCGATATAAAATAGCTACTATTTTATAAAAAGCCTATAAAATATAGCCTATACCTATTACTCGTGGATAATGTAGCTATCTAACGGTGAAATTTCAAAATCGCTCCAGTAGTTTTTGACCCTACTCAAAACAAACAAACAAAGTTATCCCCTTTATAATATAAGTGTATATAAGCGACTAAACCATACCTCCTCCATCCCGTCATAGGCTTGCTCCTCAAATCATCCTCACTGAGCCCGTACAGCCCGATGCAGGCCAGGAACCACGCGGTCACTATCAGGTAGCAGATCACGATCACACGGAACGGAAGCAGGATCACCGTGAATATTGCCGTCTGAAAACATATGAGGAATTCATTTATATTTTGTATTGTTACCTCTTGATGGAACTGCATCTTGATTGATTTGTACATTAAAACACTTTAGTTCCACATTCGAATGTTTTCTACACTATATCAATTATTTATTACAAATTAGGTTCGAACACCATCTTCAGTAATTTAACAAACAATTAATTGTTCATCAATATGAGGGATTATTATTTCATCTCTTTTTTTATGATACAGTAGGCAAGCGGAGCATGCGGTTCACCTGATGTTAAGTGTCTGACCGCAGCCCATGTACATCTACAACAGAAAAGTGTCGCAGATGCCTTGCTGGCTTGAAGGAAGGAGAGAGGATAAGGAGAGGATAATTGATAGGAAATTGGAAGAAGAGTAGAACAGAATGTGAGAGGAATGAAATGGGATGGGTTTGATAATAATAAAGAGAAATTGCATTCATCAGTAACTGTATACAATTTAATTCATAATTCTTCCACTCTAGATCCCCTATGATGTGAAAAAATAGGCGCTTCTATAGGGTCTTTCATATTTATCGCATAACATTTTACAGGACACTGAATTATAGTAATTCCACAAATCCTTATTCAAAATTGGAAAAATTTTGAACAAAATTGTAAAAATTGTATACACTAGATATGAAACATACATGTTGAAAAAAGAACTTTAGTTCATAACTGTTGTGCTTTATGTAACTCTAGCTAGAGTTGATCCCCTATCTTAAGGGAATTTCAATAAAGTTTTGTGTGTGTGTATGAAGTGTAGTGTTTTTTAAGAAACCATAAGCAGAGGGTCGCAAAACAGTACGTAAGAATAATTTAAATAGTTGGCCTAACGTTTACGTTTCCACATGAGAGTTTTTGATTGTACCTGAAATATGGTTATTTTAGATCATTTCAGGGCTTTCCAATACAAAAAGTATTCTAATTAAGAGCAGTTTCAATAACATTAAATTCCTTTCCTTTGCCTTCGTTTATTATTTCTCCAACGCCCCCGTCTCTATTATTTGATTCATAGAATTTCTCTAGCATTCAATAACATCGTACAATATTGAGCGCTACCCAGTGGGCGGTACTGAGGTAACTATGGCAACCTTTGCGCTCTGCGATACGTATCCGATGTACAGGTGTATTTATAGTTTTCTGTTATCTTTTATTGAATTGTAAAGCATTTTAATATTGTTTGCTTTAATATTTTTTATGAAACTAGCTGTCCCGCGTGGCATCGCTCGCTTGGGCTACAAAATTCAGTAAATTGTCTTTAAATTGTCCTAAAATATTTTATCAAATTCTGCCCAATGGTTTTTACGTGATTGACACACATACAAACAGATACGCAGACAATCAAGAAGAAAAAATCGAACCATGCTATATAAAACATACATACTCTTTTAAAAAATATTTAATGTAGAGAAATGGTCTCGTAACTGTTTTGTTATATGCATTATGATTTATTTTTATTTCTAAAATGCTCATTATATGTTGTTGCTAACAGTAAATAAAATATAAAAAATGTATTATTTCTCCACAAATCTAAATATATTTTCTTTCCCAATTCCTACATCGTCACCTTCACTACAAGTGCATACAATTATTTTTAAAACTGGCACATGTTTTCGTTCAGAAATATTCTGCTAATGTCGCATTGACCTTCTCACATGAAGTTGAGATCCGGTCTTGACCGATGGAGGTCACAAATTAGAAATAGTTATGGAGCTGCGAGGCGCGCGTACATTTGTAATAACGCAATAAGTTGAAGTGTTTTATATAAGCTTTCTATTTATAAAGGTACTAGAATTCCTTCGCGTTTTTACTATATTTCCTTTGCGTTAGGATCTTTGTTCTTTGTAGAAATCACGATTGTTTTGCAATCAATCATAATTTTAGACTAGTTCTAGACGGGCATTATGAATTAACGGCCATTTTCAATAATGTATCAATGATTATGGATAGATTGTTAAATTATATGACAAGATATAGACAAAAGTCATAGCAAATGTATACGTCGTTAGGATATTGAAATTAAAGTAAGTGCAAATAGATAAATTTCCCTGACTTTTAGTGGTAGATAGCATATTGAAAAGGGCCGTTAGTCAAGCTCACACTGAGGATAACAATTAACAAGCCAACAAATTGGCATAAAATTTCACTTCAACAGTTTATAACATAGTCGCTATCTCTATGTTTCGGTCTTTAAAGTTTAAAACTACCCAACAGATTTTGATGCGGTTTTTTTAATAAATAGAGTGACTCAAAAAGTAGCTATAATGTGTGTAACATACATTTTATGTACGTGACGGGTCGCTTGTTTTAAATATAACTGTGGATTTATGTAGCTTTTTTCCCCTGCCTTTCAAAAACGAAAAAATCAACTTGAATCCTAGTTTTATGGTAAGGGCGCACATTTTGCAATAAGTTGATCAGCTGTTTACTTTTTTTCTACTCTTATATGAAAAAAATATATATTAATTATGTAAGCAATGTGCAAAATATAACAATTATTAAATATTCAAACGAAAAATTTCTTACATAATACAATTATACAAATATTATTATTTTGAATAAAAATACTCTATTTTAGAACCTTGCGTAATATACGTGCGTCCGCAAAATATAAACATTACAATCACACATAACGGTTTGAAACTAAATTACCGTTCCCACAAAAAACTGATCAGGCGTCTCGATTTATTTAGTTTTTGTAGGAATCGGTTGGTTTAATAGAACCTTCATGTCTTTATTAATGACTGATTGAGAGCAGAACTATCTTCGATGGTTACTTATGGTAGCTCTTCAGCACAACTCCGCTCCCTTAACATAATGTTATAATTATAGCCTATTCTTTGACTACATATGGAGGGGTCTATGGTTCGATTAAAAGAAATGTTATTGAGATGTTGGAGATGTTGGAACTCCCTCGTGCCTCGGAGAGCACGTAAAACCGTCGGTCCTGCGCCTGATCTATCCCCGTCATGTCGGTCTGCCGTCCCATCGAATTATGAGAGTGAAGGAATAGACAGTGCACCTGTGTTTGCGCACATACTTGTGCACTATTATATCTCCTGTGAACCTGGCTGATGTCTGTTGGGATTGGCCACCATGAACGATATCGGTCGGCGAGGTATTATATAGCCTATGTAATGATTTGACTCCAAATAGACATGCACAAATGGTGGGCTATTCAGTCATCCATTTTGTTTTGTTGTGAAAATGTATAACACAGAAATTGGGAGATATAAAAAATAATAACTACATGTAAATGTTTTATTTTTAACTAGCTGTATCTCGCGGTTTCGCCCGCGTATATTGTGTACTAGATTTTAAAGTCGGTTAAAAATCTAGCTTATTCTACGTCAGTGCAATCCAAAAACAATTCATAATCAACTATTAACGCACAAAATTAATGAATAAATATGAGAATAAATATTAATTAATTCCAATAGTTCTTCCGGAATTTCGTAGAATATTTCGCGGTTATGTTCAAGACCACTCATAATAAATGTCATGATTTTAACCTCAATCAATAACGGAGGACATTTAAAATATCAAGTAATCTTTGTTATTGAAATTTTATTTTAAATGTATTTTAATAATAAATATATAAAAATTAAAAATTTTCGTAAATTATAGTCTACTACCTGAGCTCCGCAGTTTCACCGCGTATATATCCCGTTCCCGTAAGATTTTCGAGATAAAAACGTTGTTAATTATATCGATGTTATTCCTGAGGTTTTAAAGATTCTATGTACCAAATTTCATCTAAATCGATTTTGTAGTTTTGGAGCCTACAAACAAAGTAATCTTTCCTCTTTATAATATTAGTATAGAAAAACTCAATTAGTTTATTTCTTAATTATACATGTTAGCTCTATGACATATATTCTTTTTCTGTGTAATAGTTATTGCGTGTGCATAATAAATGTGTTTTTCTTTTTCTTTCTTTTTTCAGATGATATTTCTTAAAATACAAATAATAATATTGTATTAATTTATAAACTACAGTGCGTCCTTATATTTGGCATATATTATACACGTCTTATTTAGTGCAAAGAAATATTTATGTAAACTAATATCGACAATGATTAAGTACTCTTAAGATGACACTTCTGTCTCTAATCATTGTTATCTTATCAATGGAAACAATGCTATTTATAGATTTTATGCAAACTACTGTTTCACTATCTTTTCTTATCTTTGCATCTCAAATTGTTATTATTACGTAAATGATAGGTAAGTTTGAATGTTTCGATAACCTCCCATTTTCTTTCAAATGCATTGTATGCAATATCTTATACGACAGTTGGCCGGCCGCTATAGCCAAATCGGAATATTAGGTAGTATACCTATTTAATATACATTTTTTTATTCATATTAAATGTATCAAATAAAAATGTAAATAAGATTTCAATTTCAAATTCTAAAAATGGCGAAATTTAATTTCGGAATTTATTCCTAAAATTTCAAGTGTCAACATCTTGAAAACTAATAAAAATTGTATTTTATGTAAATCCTTCATCGAATTTTTATTATGATATGACTAAATCAAAAAAGGTTGTAGTCAATATTACTTGACGCTTACAAAAGGCATTCCTTTTTATGAACAATAGTACATATTCAGGAGCGTTCTCCAATCCAAACTACACTCTCTGGCTCCTAAATAAAGCTGTTATTACAATGACACGACGAGTAGATCTTTGCATAACCTAATTGACTATCATCACCCGAATTCCAACAATGTGTACACATATTGCGTACAATAACCGCATTATTTTCTTGCTAGTTGATCCGCGCGGCTTCGCTCCCGTTGCATCTTAATATATAAAAGGCAAGAGTTGTTTTCGTAGAATCAACGCACAGGCCAAACCCTTGAGGCTAGAAACTTGAAATTTGGCACACGTATTTTTGAATAGTTGTAGAATTTCACTAAGGAAGGATTTTTCAAAATTCAACTCCTAAGGGTGCGAAATAATTTTTTAAAAAAAGGATATGAAAAAAAGTCTTTGCACCTCAACCTTGCATTAACCACTGAATGGATTAAGATAAAACTTTACACGTTTGATGATAACACTATTACCCAACTTTTGAGATATGACTCATTTCGTAAAAAGCTGTAGTTCCCGTGGGAGAAAGGTTTAAAGTTTTATATTCTTTCTTAATTTACTCGAAAATATGATATCGAAATGGGTAATTACTATTATTTCTAGATAAAATGTAAGCAGATCTACGAATTATTGTTTATTTCGTCAAAATCGGTTTACCGAAAGCGAAGATATGCGACAATATACATAAAAGTCAAAAGCACTGACTGAAAATAAATTGTACAGGCGAGGTCTTTGGGCCTAGAAACCTGAAATTACGCACACATGTTCCTTTTATGAGTACCCGTCAACTAAAGAAAGTTTTTTTTTTAAATCAATCCCGAAGGGGATGAAATATTTTTATAAAAAATAATTACTTGGAAAACCTTTAATCACTGAATGGATTAATATAAAACTTGACACAATTGCCGCTTATTTTATTATGGGTTAACTTTATTCCTATGATTTATCCCGAAACATGAAGTGGTTCCTGTAGGATTTTCAACTTTTTATACTGTTTTTGATTTTACTTTAGAATAGGCTATTAAAAATAAGAAATCAATGTTTTTATTAAATGAAAGATAGGTAGATCTATAATTTAGTTTTTATTTCATCAAAATCGATTCAGTAAAAGTGAAGATATGCGTCTTCTTAAAATATAAAAGGCAAGAGTTGTTTTCGTATCAACGCACAGGCCAAACCCTTGGGGCTAGAAACTTGAAATTTGGCACACGTATTCCTGAATAGTTTTAGAATTCTACTAAGGTAGGATTTTTCAAAATTCAACTCCTAGGGGTGCGAAATATATTTAAAAAAAAGGATATGAAAAAAAGTCTTTTAACCTCAACCTCGCATTAACCACTGAATGGATTAAGATAAAACTTTACACGTTTGATGATAACACTATTACCCAACTTTTGAGATATGACTCATTTCGTAAAAGGCTGTAGTTCCCGTGGGAGAAAGGTTTAAAGTTTTATATTCTTTCTTAATTTACTCGAAAATATGATATCAAAATGGGTAATTACTATTATTTCTAGATAAAATGTAAGCAGATCTACGAATTATTGTTTACTTCGTCAAAATCGGATCACCGAAAGCGAAGATATGCGACGATATACATAAATGTCAAAAGTAATGACTGAAAATCAATTGTACAGGTGAGATCTTTGGGCCTAGATTCTTGAAATTTCGCACACGTGTTCCTCGCATGACGTACACGTCCACTTAGAAATTTTTTTTTTTAATTCAATCCCGAAGGGGATGAAATATTTTTATGAAAAATAATTTCTTGGAAAACCTTTAATCACTGAATGGATTAAGATAAAACTTGACACAATTTCTGCTTATATTATTATGGGCTAACCTTTTACGTATGACTTATCCCGAAAGATGCAGTGGTTCCCGTAGGATATCCAACTTTTTATAATATTTTTTATTTTACTTAAGAAAAGGTAATTAAAAATAAGAAATCAATATTCCTACTAGATGAAAGCTAGGCAGATCTATAATTAAGTTTTTATTTCATCAAAATCGGTTCAGTAAAAGTGAAGATATGCGACAAAAAGGATTGCTTAACAAATTGTTTATGGCGATAACAATTGAAGAATTCTTTCATCGTGTGAACTTTCATTTAATATGTGTGTTTTTGTATAATGTAAGAATCCATTAATAAGTACAGTTTTTCGTGAAATAAATTTAAATATTGTAAGCAATTGTAAGTAAAATTACGTAAGTATTTGTTTTTTAAAAATTACATAAAATTATATTGTTTCCTTAAAATCAATCAGAAAATAATGTTTATTAGGTTTCAGATTATTTATACTTAAATATTTAAACTGAGTTAAAAATATTGTCAAGTTTCAGATTGTTTAAAAACAAAAAGTATTTAACTTGATTTTATATGAAGTGGGGTAGTAAGAGTGTGAATCAATATGGCGGATTCCTTATAAAAGACGTGTCGGTAGTTGAGAATGGCAAATCTTCAAAAGTCGTCAGCGGAGCAAGATGCTGTTCGATAAAGAGACAGTGGAAGTGAATTTATAGTATACTAGCGACCCGCCCCGGCTTCGCACGGGTGCAATGCTGATAAAAACCTTCCTCATGAGTTACTCTATCTATTAAAAAAAACCGCATCGAAATCCGTTGCGTAGTTTTAAAGATTTGAGCGTTCATAGGGACATACAACATGACACATGACAGAAAAAGCGACTTTGTTTTATACTATGTAGTGATTGTTGGCGAATTTCTACTGGGCGATGAGGCAATAACAAGTGGAATTTAATATATATTGCTATATTATATCCAATTACTACAGTTTAAAGGAGATATGGTACGTAAATGCGTATATTTTATTCCTTTTTTTATTTTAAATTTTACTTTTCTTAATATATTATTAACATTATTCCTTTCCTTGATGTACCAACATTTAAACGATAGAGGATTAAAATATATTTATACTGATAAATTAAAAAAATTGTCATTTTAGTAGATTTGGCTAAATTAAATTTTGTATAAACCTGTTTTATTTTTTGCACGTTGAAAAATATTTAAATTTCAAATAATACTGGTATTTTTTTGTAGTAAACTACCCTCTTTTATTTGACACATCAACATTCGTCGTCAGTAAATATAAAAAAGGTATTTTAAATATGTCAACGTCCATTTTATGCACGAATTTTATATTGTTTGTTTCCAGGTTTGAGCATCATGGTAAACCGGAATGCTACCTCTTCTTCAGAGGCGCTCGGAGGATAGACAAACGCGCTGCAGCTACGATAACTGTAGCTATAGTGGACAAAAAAAAAATTGTGTGTGTGACCGCTGGCGTGATCGATATTTCTTCCAGGCATGTTGGACAATCGGGAAAGCCAACTAGACACAACAGAGGAAAGAGGTTTCGTTCAGAGAAACAAAACCACATATATAGCACGTTTTCAGAGTTGATCATGGGTAGCGACTTGATTCAATAATTTCGTTTGGTTTTTACTTCTTTTTGTATATTGTTTAGATTAAGTATTAATATTATTGGTTACGTTTTCGGCAATAAAGTTATTTTCATTCCTTCATACTTTTGCATTTAAATGTACAGTATGGTTAGTGGTGTGTTTTTTCTTCTATAACGTACAATTTGTAAATGTACAGAAATATTACTTAGGTATAGAGATAATTCGACGGTGGCAAGATTCTGTTGGATTACTGTATTAGTGTTAATTATTAATATTAAGACGATAAAAAGTTTAATATATGTATTAATATCGTACAACTGCGTTTTTTTTAACACTTTCCATAATTTATATAAAGTAAAGATAAATAATTGATGCATTTACGCACATGCCAAACTCTTGGGACGTAAGTGTCCACCAAGGGTTTTTTTTATCTGTTTTTTTTTTACTTAACACCAACCTCTTTCTAACCACTGAATTTTTTTAAATGAAAGTACACAATTAGTCATAATATTTTATTATTAATAAAAGTAGTTGCTATGGGATAATGTGTAAAAGAAATTGGATTTTTATAATATTTGGGATAAAGTTTTTTTTTTGTTTTTCTAAGCTGTTGTTATTTAGCATATAAACAAATGGAAAATTAATTGAAATATTGTAGCTTCTTGGTTGTATGGTGCAAGCCGATTTTGATACGAAATCTCATCAAAATCAGTTCATTAGTTGTGGCCTGATTGATACATAGACATCCAAACATCTAAACAATCTTTAATATTTATGATATTAGTAAGAAGGGTAGAAGGTCAAGTTAAGTGACTGTAGTCCACCTGATTATGAAAGGTTAAAGAAGTTCCAATGTAAAAATACGCGGGCGAAGCCGCGGGTTACAGCTAGTAATGTTATATATAGCCTATGCTACTCGTGGTTATTGTAGCTTTCGAATGGTGAAAGATTTTTAATATCGATCCAGTACTTTTTCAGCCTAGTCATTACAAACAAACAAATAAAGTTTTCTTCTTTATAATATAAGTTTAGATAAAATATAGCCTATGTTACTCGTAGATATTATAGCTTTCGAATGGTGAAAGATTTTTAATATCGGTCCAGTATTTTTCTATAATTACAACCAAACAAACAAACAACACACAAAGTTTTCCTCTTTATAATATTAGTTTAGATAAAATATAGCCTATTATATTATATATATTTACACTTTCTCTCAATTAGGTAATGTTGTTATTACAATGACACGATCCGTCCAGGATCCTTACATAACCATAGACCAGAGGTTTCCAACGTGTGCGTCACATCATCGATCGTTTCATCATCATCACACACACACCACATTATGAGAGTAAAGGAATAGAGTGAACATGAGTTCGCGCACACATTCGTCCACTATAATATATTGGTACCCGCGACTGTTCTGTATGTTTCGGAACAACGTAAATTATTGTATAACATAATCTATTAGTGTCTTATTTCTCATAAGTGATAATTGTAAGAAATCTTGATTAATCTTGGAGAAATAATAAAGTTCTTAAACCTTAAACCTTAATACCTCCCGCGCAGAGATCTCTGTAGAGATTGTCCGCCGTGGCTAAAGTTCGGTCAGAAGGAACTTTTTTTTATTGAAAAAGTTTGGGAACCCCAGCAATAGACTATCATCACCGAATTCCTACAATGTACATACTGCGTACTTCATACGCCGGTCGCGTGATGGTTACGCAACTAAGAAAGTAGCGCGTTTTCTATCCGATGGAGAAGTTATACAATATAATTACTTGCACTATTCAATGGTCTGTGGATTAGGTGAGCAATGTTCTAGGTTTAGACCTAGTTTCCATGCTGTTTTTCTTCATTAAACGTAGGGATGAAAATATTTCAAATTCTATAAACTGTGGAATTTTGAATCAGGATCAATATATACAAAACTCAAAGGTAACTGACTGACATAGTGATCTATCAACGCACAGCCCAAACCTCTGGTCGGATCGGGCTGAAATTTGACATGCAGGTAGATGTTATGGGCACGTGGGCATCCGCTAAGAAAGGATCTTGATCAAATTCCGGGAACGAACAGATAAACGCGGGTGAAACCGCGGGGTACAGCTATTTTGTTCATAAAATTTCAGGCGAACATCTTGAAAACAAAACATATACGTATTTTACATGGATCCAAGGTTTTTCCCTTTTTAAACACAGAGATGGATAGATACATAAAGATTTATTTATTTTTTAATATATTTTAAACAAAACATACATACCAAAGAAAACAAAACAAAATAAAATAAGAAATACTGTGAGTACCGAATCGTGTATTACTTCATCAAAACTAAATTTAAAAAATAATTTGATTGAAAATGATTGTGTTTTTGACACATAAGCGGAGTCCTTGATCACTATAAGCATGCATTCCTTCATTAGTTTTTTTATTTATTTTTTGTCTTTGATTTGTATTTTATCGCTTTTTTGAATCCAACAAAGCGTAATGTGATGATGATTACTCGCATTCATTGGTTCATTTATTTCCTATCCTAAAAAATAAATTACAAATAATACTGTCAACCCAGTTCCTATAAACTATATAAAACGAATCACTTAACTTATCAATAGTACAATATTCTACTAGGCATAAGTCTAACGCGTATCTATAATAAACGTGGCGTTAACATATATACTAAACTTAGTTCCCATTGATTGATTAAAACCGCTCGTTTGGTGTGCGTTCCCCCCGCGGAAAAGTGTCGAATTTTGACAACTTTCTTTGGCAACTATTTAGTGTGTCGGGTCGTGTAATTGTGTGTGCAATTTTTAAATTTGTGCGTCCAGTAGTTTTGGTGAAAATCGACAAAAACTGTTTCCGCTGGGGGAACGTTCTCCCAGCGGAAACTTTTTTTAAAAAATGGTCCTACTGAAAAATTTTTTTTGCACATAATTAGTGTGTCACGAGTTGTAATTG
>LQNK01000338.1:113659-125819 GCA_001586405.1 Phoebis sennae | reverse complement strand
CCAGCGGAAACAGTTTTTGTCGATTTTCTCCAAAACTACTGGACGCACAAATTTAAAAATTGCACACACAATTACACGACTCGACACACTAAATAGTTGCCAAAGAAAGTTGTCAAAATTTGACACTTTTCCGCGGGGGGAACGCACACCTCGTTTGTACTATACAATACAATACAATACAAGCACTTTATTTAGCACCACATAAAAATGATACAAACTATAATTTTACATAGAAAGAGGTCTAAAAAGGCGGCCTTATCGCTGCGAGCGATCTCTGCCAGGCAACCTTTGGCTAGGATTTTAAATTGATATAGAGCGTTCTATGACGTTCCGTCGTTTATAGGATCCGGGCTTTAATCAATTAAATAGTTCTAAGTACAGAAGTATGTATCGGGCAATCCATAAATATTTGATGAAATCAATAGGGTATAATTAGTAATTGAGATCGGTTGAAGTACGTGGTTACCGCTTTTAGCAGGTCAGACATTCATGATAAGCGGGGTTAAAAATATGTAATATTTTTTCTATTATAACTAGCTTTTACCTGCGACTTCGTCTACTTGAATATCCCACGTAAATGCCATGGCAATAATATGTTTTTCTCGGGTTAAAAGACCTATCTTCTTCTGCGACTAACTTTGTATAACATACAGTTGAGAGAATTATATGTATGCAAAATTAGATTTACTAGATAAAGCTTAAAAAAACAAAATTAGTTTCGCATTTATAGGTAATTAACATAATCGCAAATTTCGCATTAACCTTTAAACAGTAATTAATCTCGAAAATCGCCAAGGTGATCCCAAAGTAAGCGTCAGTAAACAACTTTCGCTCGATGGCAATGGTACAATTTCCTTGGAAAGCTACCGTGACGCGGGTCATTACGGTGAGCCGCTAACGTGAGCGACTCACCATTTGTTGGTGAATAACACATGCTGTATTCAGAGTCCCAGGAAACTTAGAACTAGGAGAAAATAGGATACTTTTAATCCAGGACATCCCACGAGCTATATACGCGGGTGAAACCGCGGGGCACGGCTAGTAACATATAATATCAGGAAAATTTATCACATCCACCATTTAGTAACAATAAATCTATAAATATTAATTTCCCTTTATTTTTTATTTCACTAAATCTATCTTATAAATTTTATGTTAATTCAAATAATTTGTCATAATATTAAGTTAAGAACATTTATCTTAGATACGACCTATTAGAAAAATAGCTGTAAATAATATTATCAAATTATTGATTCTATTTTGAGAGCTCTTTTGCTGACGTATTTCTATCTGTAGGTGATAAACTATAACAAGTTTTTTACCTATTCCGTTAAGTCGACAATCTGCAATCATCTAAACTCATCATCATATATTATACTAGCTTTCCGCCCGCGGCTTCGCACGCGTGGGTTACTAATTTCTGTATTTTTACAGGCGCACAACAAAAGTTTAAAAAAATTACGGTCGCAAGGCCGCTGATATATGCGAATGTCTATAGTATTTTTTATAATTTTCTATGGAAATAGGTTTGACCAAAATCTCACACTGCGCGCGCTTCTTCAAAATACAGAAAAATGTAGCCCACGCGAGCGAAGCCGCGGGCGGAAAGCTAGTATATAATAAATAAATAAATTTGTTATTTTTGAAGATTTTTAATAATTTATTGAGTGTTTTTAACGTCTTAATCTATACATTAAGAGTATAAAAATGCATGTACGCATCGCAACCTAAATCTCACATTGGCACGTGGTATGACATTTTTACGACTTTAGAAGCGTATATCTCAAAAAATATTTACATTAGCAAAAAACGCATTTAGAAAGCTCCATTTCATTTTTAAAGACCTATCCAATGACACCTTATTTAATGATGTACTCGCATATTTATTTTTTTACCCTCCGTTTACATGTATGGGAAGCCACCCCTAAAAATATTTTTTTCAAACAAAAAGTAGCCTATAAGTTGCACCTAATCATGGTCTATCAACATATGAAATTTTATCAAAATCTGCCTAGTGGTTATTACGTGATTGACGAACATACAAACAGATAAACAGACAAACAGACAAACAGATAAACAGACAAACAGACAAACAGAAAAAAAAAAATCTAACCTTGGTTTTGGTATCTATAGAACATACATATTGCATACCAATTACTCATTTCGAAAAATATTCAATGTACAGAAATGGTTCGGTTACTGTTTTATTATATGTATAGATTAGAATGAAACAGTGAAAAATGCAAGAATTAATTGCAGTAAGAGTTTAACTATAAACCCTATTTGTTATGAATTCTGATTATTAATCTTTATTCGTCTACCCTTTTTGAAAATGTTTACCATAAATTGTTATATTTCCATATATTTTATGTTCTATATTACCACTTATTTTATTTTTCAGGTACGTACGTACATCAATTAAGAGAAAACTACTTCTTTGTTATTGGGTAAGCTTAAAAAATAAATATTCATTGACTACTTCATAAATTCCTGTGAATAATATTTTATAAATCATAACTTCGTTGAATATTTAATGAACAAACAAAATTTTATTATTTATTTATTTATTATTTATTATATTTTGGAGGAACGGTTTCCGAATAACACCTCTAAAACTATTATAACACACATTTTAAAAAATAACTTAAAACCTATTTATACATTGATAATTCAAACTAACCAATCACACATCTCAAAAAACTCCAAGCATAACAATATAGGGTAGGTACATATTTCTATAAATATATACCTTCCTTCGTTACTTCTAGGCTTACAGACGAAATACCGCATCGACCACAATTTTCATAACTGATTAACTTCAAAAGCGTTCCACTATTACGGGCCCGGGCAGCGTACAAAAATGTCCATTTTCCGAAGCAATGTAACATCAGTCATTGTCAACAAAGTTTATCGCGCCTTGCCGCCAAACGGAATCGACCAAATGTGTTTATTGTGGTCCCAGAAGGAACCGCCTTTACAAATATAAATCGCATTTGGGAGCTGCACTATACTGCACTCCCGTTACTAAGCTCTAGTGGCTAACTTCTAGAATCTGATGGAAACTATGGAAGAAACTTGTTCGTGTATTTTATTCAAGAGAATTTTCAACAGAATAAAGTTTTGCACTTATATTTGTTAGACGAAGCAGTGTTTCTGTCTAAGATATGCGCTGTTACTTCACTCGAAGTAGTTTTAATTATTCAGAGTTTAATTCAACTTATTATATTTTCGAGTGAATGATTTCTATGTAACATCAATCGATCAAGAACTTTGTTGGTTTTGTAACAATCTTATGGGGACTTTTAAACGCTGTTAAAAGATGGTGTACAAATTTCAGGAAACAATATTTTTGGAGTATACTAATCCTCGTAAAATTAACGTTAACGTCGAAATTAATATACGTTCCATGGTCCTTTAATATCTCGAACTAAGCCCTAGCAAATCCCTCGTAATAGCGTGGAACACAATAGATTTGCATCATTAAAAACGATTTAGCCAAGGTAAGTAAATCCTCGGCTAGCAGCTACGCTTGTTTGATGATCCCTGAAGTAGCCATAAAATTGCACTATAATTTATTCATGCAGTTTCATTGAAGAGACAGACGCGTCTTGAGTACGTACAATGAAAAATGTTATTACTTGACTATGTGTCTATGTGGAAACATATTGATTTGGACGTTTTTAATTATAAACGACTAGCTCTTCCCCGCGGTTTCACACAAGTAAAATTTCATCCTCAGGGATAAAAACTATATTCTTTTTCGAATTTCAAACTATCTTTGTACAAAATATCATCCTAACCGGTTCATCGGCTTAGGTGTGAAAAAGAGACCGACAGACAGAGTTGCTTTCGCATTTATAAAATACTAGCTGTTCCCCGCGCTTTCACCCACGTTTATCTTCCATTCCCGGATTTCCGGAATAAAAGCTATCCTATGTCCTTATGCGGGTTTCAAACAATCTGTCTACAAAGTTCATCCAAATTATGCAATTTAGGCGTGAGGAAACGACAGACATACAGACGGATATATTTAATAGAGATTAGTTATCTGCGGCTTTTTAAGTATCTAGGAAAACTGAGGTATTTTTTATTTACTTAAATACATTTTACTGACAACATGCAATCAATGCAAAGCTTGACTTAGATTGAGTCTTAAGGTTCACCGTTCACCACACAATCAATGTAATGAATTTCGATTCTGCCGGTCCGATAATCGCCCGTCGTTTGTAGTTTCGGATTACCATTACACAGCGATTAGACTAAAGATCGGAATCTAAATCTTTAGAGACCGCAAGCTTTAGCCTCGGTTTGTAATCCTAAAGATTGAGTGTTTGGCGACAAACTCTATTACTCCGCCCAAAAGCCTTATTGATAGCGCGAGATTTCAGCGGTTAGGAGCCAAGATACGTATAATCTCAGTCGTTTGTTCCCGAAACAAATTTTACGTAAGCCCTGAATGTATAATGAAGCTATTGAAATTATATACCTCGTTCAATTTATTCGTAATACATAATCTGTATACGATACTCTGGTACCGTTCATTTGCAAATGTAACGAGGATTCGCCTGATTTTCTATTCACGGCAACTAAAATGAGAAATGTTTTCGATTAGGTATGTAATACAAAACCTATATTGTTGTCGATTTTGATGTTGTACATCGTTTGGGCGTTGTTCTGAACAAGTCAAAAAGACCTTGTTTCATACATACATCGTTTTACACGTGCAGCCTATGGTCCAGTAATGGTCGACATTCCTACAGCTCTCATCGTGTCCAATATACGCGTGTCTGATGTTAATGGGGCTGCCTAATCATTGCAGCGCATCAGGAATGCAGAAGCTCGTATAGATTGTTTTTATATCACAATTCGAAAGAGATGCCTAGGTTCGCCGTGTGCGGGCCAGCCCCAATCAAATCTTACGCTGTTTAGCGAGCCTAACTGCTGGTATGTGAACCACTACTGCAAACTGGCTACTTTCATAATAGTATTGCAGTAGTGGTTTACATGCTTAGTAGTCAGAATAATTATGGAAAAATGAATTTTTAAAAAAAGCTACAATGTATGTATGTATGTTACAATGTTAGAATTCATTATTATTAACAAAAATGGAGTCCTAATTACTTGAATAAATGAATTTTATTATGATTTTTATAATTAATGTAAATGGTTTAAACCTAGATATCGCCTATTTAGTCGATAAATTAAGTAGTTACAAAAATATAAGCTGAAGCGTTGTAGAAAAACCGCATAAAAGTCTATTTTTACTAACATGACTTGCTTTTCCACAATCCTAATATTTATTCTATTTAGGACAGCAAAAATAAAGTGTCATAACATGGATGAAATAACTAAGTAAAAAGCGTAGATTGTTTTTGCAAAAAAGCGTCCATTATCTTTGCGTGTAAAGCAAACTAGCGAGTGGTTTCTCTTTTGTTCGTCCCCACTCAGACGTACCCGTAAAATCCAACGGTAGCACGCATTAATCAAACTCCACTGTAATCCGATAGAATATTCGAATTTCCCCTTTTTATCCTCGTTCCCTTTCACATGATTTAAGCTTCAAAAGATACAATAAAATATTCGCCGATTTATTTGATGTTTCGTTTAATTGGCAATGATGTGAAGCTGCGGAGTTATGTTATTTTAATGATTTCAAAAGCCGGTTCATGTTGATCTGCTTTACACGGCTAATACTCGGACATAGAGGATTTAAGTGGCGATTAATGAATTTACGCACAGCAATACAGAAATAGCCTCGCCAACCAGATGATTATTTGCTAATAACGGTCCTAAATTCGTTATAATGATAATCGAAATCGATAGTTCATTAGTAACATTTTCTTTCGAATAATAATTGAGGATAACATCGCTATATTTCAAATTTATTCATGCTTAAACTCCGCTCAGAAACAGGCGTCATTCACATAAATTATATAATAGTACACTTTTGCTATTTATGAGCTAGGTCAGAGGAAACATTACGTGCCCTTTGTTGAAATGTCGTACCTATGTCTAACGAGGTAACCTAGATTTCAATCTAAATCTTCTCTCCACCCTAGAGAATAACCCGATCAAACTGATTGAGCTCTTTCTATGAAATACATAATTTGCCATTGGTCGAATTTTCTAGTAACTGTAAAAGTAGAACAATATTTCTAAGAAAATAATGTTTGATATTTTCGAAGCTTATAGTAAAATACTTTAAGGTGTACAATAATTTTCATCAAAAAATTATACCATACATCCCAATTTATATTGGCGTTATTTAATGGAATCTAATACCTACGCTGGTATGCAACTTAATGAGACTATGGGAACTAGATTGCTTTCACAAGGGATGTATTATTTTTCCTCTCCTTTATCTCGGTCATAAATTTTTTCCTTACGGCCTTTCCATTAATGGCAAAACACCTGCACTTCGTTTTCTTCAGATAACCTCATTTTTTCTTTAAGTGTTTCTTATTTTTCTTTCTTTGGCTAATATAAAACTTGACAAGGAAATCTTAATATTGGAAATAGTAGTAGGCAAACGAACATAGCGCAACTAAAAGCTCATTTTCACTACAAAAGCAAAAAGATTTACATACACCGTAAACAATCGTCCATTTAATTTGGAGCTAAGCGCCTTATATCGGTCAGTAATGTCGAAAACCACATCGTTTATTCACAGTATGTATATTGTCGCTCATTTCCCGCTATAATTACGCGATATCCTATTAATGAATAGTGAAATACAATGACACTATAATGAAGTTAAATTGGTTTAATTTCGTGAACATCAATTAGTATGAGGGTAGGTAAATTGTAATTTACGTCAAACGGGAATGGAATTGCGTGCGCATTAGATTAACGTTCAATAACTCTAGACACGCCTAAACTGCGATAGCTCAAGAGCCGATGTTGCTCCCGTTTACTATTATAATTAGATTTTCATTTCGGAAAATATAGCTGATATTCGTTCATCGTGTCAAAATAAGTCTTTGGCAGGTTGCTTAGAAATTATATGTACTAGTCTGGAAATAATAAAAGCTAAAAGTATAATAGTGAACATTACAAATTTAACTGGTGAAACAAGGAAGCCTAACTAGTCCCTGTAGTTGTTGCTTCATTATATGCTTACATTACCTGTACATAAATTTAATTTTGAACAAAAATAGATTTCATTGAATACTGACGTGTACGCTTTAATCAATCATTTACCACGTAAAACCATCACTCACGAGGGCGATTATTTTTCATAATTAAACAGGGATGGGATTGTAGGAGAGGGAGATTAAAGGATAATAAAGTAACTGCTTGACGTTGTTCTGTGAATGCTGACATTTTGCTGACCCAATTTGCGCTGAGGATAATTTGAGTTGATGCTTCTTGGTTCGATAATTTTGCTATTTTCATTACTTTATTATAACCCTTCGGATGCATATTCAGACTAATTTCTAAAATGTGAAAATTTATAGATTTATAATTAAATCCTCAATACTTCTACTAATTAAAGAAACCAATAAAAACAATTTACCAAAAATAAATTACCCTATTATTTACAATAAGGAATCCGAAATAGTTTACCATATCTTGGGCTACGAAATTACTGGTAGGTACTTCATCAAGCGATGATGGGCGAATTCGCTGTAGCTTTTTATTAATTAATCTTTTATTCAAAAACACAGGTATATTCTGCATTAATAAACCAAAGAAAACTTAAAAAAAAAAAACATTTTAATTCATAAGGCATACAATGAATTAAACTTAAGAGTATACTTATTATTAGTGGTTAATGTATCTTAACAATAGCTCTCCTGACTAATTTTGGCCATGTTGGTCAATCTCAACAGAGACTAGCTAGCTGCGCAAGAGTGTAGTGCACAAGTGTACGCGCGAACACAGGTGTACTCTTCATTCCTTTACTCTCATAGCCCGATGGGACGGCAGACCGACACGACCGGAAAGAGACCGGCTTTGCGTGCTCTCAGAGACACGGAGGTGTTCCAACACCGCCAACTTCCAGACTCAGAGATGTTACTGATATTTATTTGTCAGAAAAATCCCAATAACATTTTTTTGGCCCGATCCTCGATTCAACCCGAGACCCCTCTATCTGTAGTCAAAGATGCAACCACCAGACTAATGAGGCAGTCCCACGTCATATATATTCTAGAATAATAAAACCAACATTAATCTTATAGACAACCTAAATACGACCTAATTAGAACTAAGTGAATTGTGCAATCCACACAATATAATTTAAACCAAACATTATATTAACATTTGCTTTCATTAACGCTTTCAACTAATAAACAACAAATTCACTCGTAATAATAACGTGACTATGCCTACTTAATTGAATTGAACAGAGCTTATGAAAACAATGATTTATTGCATTATTTTGTATTGTGAAAACCTTTTATTAAAACCGTGTATGCAAAATTTATTGTTATTATTGCCGTATGAAGTACCTACTTTATTATTATAAACGTGGAAATAACTGTCTGTTTATCTGTATGTCTCTTCTTCACAACTAACTACAGTTACCGATTTGTTTTGAAATATGAGTAAGGACATAGAATAGTTTTTATCCTGGAAATCCTACGGGAATGGGAGATAAACGTGGGTGTTATCGCTGGCCACAGCTTTTTGTCTAGGTAAATAATAAATATCAAACAAAACATTGGTTATGTATTAAGCAAAAATAAACTATTGCTACTTGGCGCTATAAAATCGATTTTTTTCTAGAGTACATACCTCTCTAGGATAGGCTATCTTAGTGGGACATAAGCTATTAATCTTATAAACAAATCAAGACATATCACTACATAGTATAAAACAAAGTCGCTTTTTCTGTCATGTGTCATGTTGTATGTCCCTATGAACGCTCAAATCTTTAAAACTACGCAACGGATTTTGATGCGGTTTTTTTAATAGATAGAGTAACTCATGAGGAAGGTTTTTATGTATAATATCATCCATTAAACCCGTGCGAAGCCGGGGCGGGTCGCTAGTTATTCTATAAATAATGAATGAGTCAAAAGTTAAAGTGTAATTTTGTCTTACTGAAGCTTATCGGTGCTAAATAATAGAACTAGAAGATAATACTGATTTCATTCGTTATTAATACAATATAGTATATTATTGTGCATGACAATATATAGAGTTTATTTACAATGAGTCATCACGATCTAAATTCAATACTTGATCATACAAGTTGATCACATGTTCGATACAGATCTGCACTAATGGGTAAGAGTGATTAGCACGGCTCTGTTACAGACGTAACTATGGGTTCATCACTCAAACACATACCTAACTATTGGATTATGCAATTAGTATTAAAACTAACCTTTAATACTTGAACACATGAAGCATCAAGTCAAACGTCGCTCCGCTGGGCTGCGTAGTGGACAACTCATTGTCCGATACAGATCTGCACTAATGGGTAAGAGTGATTAGCACGGCTTTGTTACACACGTAACTATGGGTTCATCACTCAATCTAACTATTGGATTATGCAATTAGTATTAAAGCTAACCTTTAATACTTGAACACATGAAGTATCAAGTCAAACGTCGCTCCGCTGGGCTGCGTAGTGGACAACTCATTGTCCGATACAGATCTGCACTAATGGGTAAGAGCGATTAGCACGGCTTTGTTACACACGTAACTATGGGTTCATCACTCAACCACAGACGTATTGGACTAGACAAAGCAATTTGTATGAAAACGAAGCTTTTTTGTACTCGGAACCAATCATGTCGTGTTCAGACATACTCAGCCTTAATCATTTTATCAATTCTTCATGGATTATTGGAAGTGTATTATTAAACTTGTATAGCTAAAGCTTAAATGTTATAAGGTTAGGACTCTTGTTACTAAAGTTATCAGGTCTATAATAGACATCGTTTTAAAACAACTAATTACACCTAAACATTCTAGACATAGAATTGGGTCACGGTAAATTCTAATTCTCATGTATCATAGGACGACGAAGTGTAGTGTAGGAAAGCCTGCAAGACAAAGAAATGTATCCTCGAGGCTTACTTCCAGCAGTCGCCCTAAGGCCAAGAAAATCACGGCGAAATAATTTAAAATAGAAATTTTTGCTGTTCATACCAATGCTTACAGTTCATACTTACATGCGCTATACTAATATTCGCTCAGATAATCCAATAATGTTACAGGTATGGAGTAGCAATGTAAACCGATGCCTTAACAATTGTCAATAATTACGTTAACGTGTTGTCAGCGCGGATAACAACGCCTTCTAATTAAAGGCCGACAATTACTTGCGAAACACAACTCTTTTGTCGCACAAATTATACGACGTAATTATTATTTAGACATTTTTGTTCTATTTTATTTTGTAAATCATTTTTAGATGAATGCTTGAAACATCAGCGTTGTTAAATCCTTTGTTATTCTGTTCATTTCCTCCCTGCCTGTTTTTAAGAGAGTAAAATAAGAGTAAATGTATTGTATACTAGCTTTCCGCCCGCGGCTTCGCACGCGTGGGCTACTAATTTCTGTATTTTTAGAGGAGCACAACAAAATTTTAAAAAAATTACGATCGCAGGACCAGTGATATATGCGCGTGTCTATAGTTTTTTTAATAATTTTCTATGGAAATAGGATTGACCAAAATCTCACAGAGCGCGCGCCTCTTTAAAAATACAGAAAATAAAAGTCCACGCGAGCGAAGCCGCGGGCAGAGAGTTAGTTATTTTTTGAAGGTTTTTGAGGATTCATTGAGTGTTTTAACGTCTTAATCTATAAGTTAAGAGTATAAAAAAGCATGTCCGCAACTCAACCAAAATCTCATAATCACGTGGTATGACATTTTCACGACTTTAGGAGATTATATCTCAAAAAATATTTACTTAATCAAAAAACGCATTTAGAAACCTCTATTTCATTTTCAAAGACCTATCCAATGACACCTCATTTAATGATTTACTCGTATATTTATTTCTTTACCCTCCATTTACATGTATGGGAAGCCACCCCTAAATATATTTTTTTCAAATAAAATGTGGCCTATAATTTGCACCTAATCATGATCTATCAACATATGAAAATTTATCAAAATCTGCCTGGTGGTTATTGCGTGATTGACGAACATACAAACAGATAAACAGACAAACAGACAAACAGAAAAAAAAATTTTTAACCATGGTTTTGGCATCTATAGAAAATACATATTGCATACCAATTACTCTTTTTGAAAAATATTCAATGTACAGAAATGGTTCGGTTACTGTTTTATTATATGTATAGATATATTTTTAGGGTTCCGTCCCTAAAAAGTAAAAACGGGACCTTTTAACTAAGTCTCCGCTGTTTGTCACCAGGATGAAATTTTCACAAATTATGTATTTTGGTTGCCGCCATTACAATACTAAGAATAGAAACAAACTAAATATTAAGAGGCATCCCGTGTGGGAGTTTGACCCGGTCGACACTTGGCCAGTTTTTAAATATATTTATTGGTACTTTGATTCTTTGCAAGTTGTTGCAAGCGCTTATCACCGCGATGTGAATGATGCGATATTAACATCGATTCAGAATCAGTATATTATACGAATCCTCATATTATTTCAAAACTATTATTATATTAAAGACTTCATCATATTCTCGAAAACGAATTGTACAAAAGGGCAACTACAAAAATGTTTGTCTATAACAAAAGCCTGATAACAATGATCATAATACTAACATACTTAAAATCCGGCTAAAATTACTTAAAGTAAACATTTATTAACTAAATTGCACCCACATCAAACACGTTTAATGTAATTACGCTCTATGTTGAGTGTTATATTGTCAGTGTAGATACACGTAGCGAGTAACATATACCTAGTACTGTAGTTTACTTTAAATAATTACATTTCTATAGATACAATTTTATATAGATTTGACTATTGAAGACTATTGGCACAGGGGATAACAGTGTTTTTGTACTGGATGTATTTTCATTTCCTATCACTAAAAAATATTTAATGAAAGTATGGTGATGATGAGTAATATTAGAAGGAAAAAGATAAAATAATAAATATTTGTGGACATTTCAAACAATGCCATTTATCCTCAAACTAATGATCATAATTGATTTGAAAATTTGATTCAACACAGGTGTAAGTTACACCTGCGTTCTTTAACCGTCACATCCACG
>LQNK01000338.1:89543-110865 GCA_001586405.1 Phoebis sennae | reverse complement strand
CAATTTGTATGAAAACGAAGCTTTTTTGTACTCGGAACCAATCATGTCGTGTTCAGACATACTCAGCCTTAATCATTATATCAATTCTTCATGGATTATTGGAAGTGTATTATTAAACTTGTATAGCTAGAGCTTAAATGTTGGAAGGTTAGGACTCTTGTTACCAAAGTTATCAGGTTTATAATAGACATCGTTTAAAACAAATAATTACACCTTAACTTTCTAGACATAGAATTGGGTCACGGTAAATTATAATTATCATGTATCTTAGGACGACGAAGCGTAGTGTAGGAAAGCCTGCAAGACGAAGAAGTGAATCCTCGAGGCTTACTTCCAGCAGTCGCCCTAAGGCCAAGAAAATCACGGCGAAATAATTCAAAATAGAAACTTTTGCTGTTCATACCGATGCTTACAGTTCATAGTCACATGCGGTATACCTACTAATATTCGCTCAGATAATCCAATAATGTTACAGGTATGGAGTAGCAATGTAAACCGATGCCTAAACAATTGTCAATAATTACGTTAACGTGTTGTCAGCGCGGATAACAACGCCTTCTAATTAAAGGCCGACAATTACTTGCGAAACACAACTCTTTTGTCGCACAAATTATACGACGTAATTATTATTTAGACATTTTTGTTCTATTTTATTTTGTAAATCATTTTTTAGATGAATGCTTGAAACATCAGCGTTGTTAAATCCTTTGTTATTCTGTTAATTTACTCCCTGCCTGTTTTTAAGAGAGTAAAATAATAGTAAATATTGTATATATATATTTTTAGGGTTCCGTACCTAGAAAGTAAAAAAGGGAGCCTTTAACTAAGTCTCCGCTGTTTGTCACCAGGATGAAATTTTCACAAATTATGTATTTTGATTGCCGCTTTTACAACTAATACTCAAAATAGAAAAAAATAAATATTAAGTGGCATCTCGTGGGGGACTTTGATTCGGTCGCATGGCCAGTTTTTTATATTTTTTATTTATTGGTACTTTTATTCTTTGCAAGTTGTCACAAGCGCTTATCACCGCAATGTGGGTGATGCAATATTAACATCGATTCATATACATTCAGAATCAGTATACTACACGAAGCCTCACATTATTTTAAAGCAGAAATAATTACATTAAAAACTTCATCATATTCTCTAAAACGAATTGTACAAAAGGGCAACTACAAAAATGTTTGTCGATAACAAAAGACTGATAACAATGATCATAATACTAACATATTTAAAATCCGACTAAAATGACTTAAAGTAAACATTTATTAACTAAATTGCACCCACATCAAACACGTTTAATGTCATTACGCTCTATGTTGAGTGTTATATTGTCAGTGTAGATACACGTAGCGAGTAACATATACGTCCGAGTAAGTAAGTAGTACTGTAGTTTACTTTAAATAATTACATTTCTATAAATACAATTTTGTATAGATTTTATTATTGAAGACTATTGGCTAAGGGGATAACAGTGTTTTTGTATCGCGTGTAGTTTCGTTTCCTATCACTAAAAATATTCAATCAAAGTATATCAATATACAATGAGTTATATTAGAAACAAAAGTTGAATTAATATTTTTTTCGGGCATTTCAAACAATGCCATTTATTCCCAAACTAATGATCATAATTGATTTGCAAATTTGATTCAACACAGATGTAAGTTACACCTGCGTTCTTTGACGTCCCGATCATCCACGTGTCTATCTTCACAGTTTAAAATTATACATTCTTTTCAAATATGTTTTTAAAAGATCTTAAACTTTATTATAGAAAATTATCTAGATACGCGGCAGCGTATCCGCCAAATTCAAAGGGAGACGATGTTCCCTATGTTTATTTTATATACTCGAGCAAGATCTGACTGGCATATTTTTTACGTACGTAATCTTCGAAATCTATCTTCGAAAGTTAGTCATACTTCCATTTTATATTGGATTTTGGATTTATATAGGGATGATATATTAGTTCTTTTGTTAGTGAAATCGAGAAATTGGCTCTCAGTTCACTTTTATGTTATTGTTGGGATTAACTTATTTTTTTTTTATTCATTCATTTTATAAAACATGGTAGGTACATAAGTAGTAAATTATAAAATAGAGCAATCATGTTTCACTAAATAAATAATATAAAATACTTATCAGTTATAAAAGAAAAAAAAATACAAATATCCCAATTGCAACAATTAAGATATTAGCATTTTCCCCCTTTACTTTACAAATAGAAAACCAAATATTTATTTTTAAAAGTGGTTTTGGAAACCAAATATGAAAATTAATTATTATTTCCAGTTAATTTTAGAACATGTGCATCAAGCGTATGTTACGGAAATTCATCACTGGTCCATTGCATACACGAGGCTTGTAAATCAACGATAATTTATTCGCGCCGGGTATCGACGCCATTCAAAATGCAATTTATTTAAGCGCGTAAGTAATACACTACATGCAAATGATCCGAAATGCCAAACGCGAGCTACATTCTAAATTTTCAATTTGTATGAATGGTTATATTTTATACTAGCAGCGCCCCGCGGTTTCACCCGCGTAGCTTCTGATCCCGTGGAAACTCAGGGATTAAAAGTAGCCTATATGTTATTCTGATGTATAAGCTATATTGTGGTAAAGTTTCATTCAAATCTATTCAGTAGTTTTTACGTGAAAGAGTAACAAACATCCATACATCCATACATCCATACTTACAAACTTTCGCCTTTATAATAGTAGTAGGATAGTTTTTTCATCTCGGCCCTATGGCTATAATATTTAGGCACATATAGATGAGCTAGCTAAGTAGACAATATTATTGCACGTACAAAGAAATATGAATCCTAATGTTTTATAGACTCAGGTACAAGACATTATGGGTTATTAAAGTTGGACCCCGGAAATTTGATTTAGGGATGTTTTCAATATTAATAAATGATTTTGGTTCAAAGTCTAAGCGATAAAAATTGACTAAAAATCGCATATCGAACGTTACTGTGATATCAACACCAATCGTTGTAATATTAACACCAATACATTTCACACCCAAGTTCCCTAAATAAAAGAAATACCGTATAATTAAGGAAAGAATTAATGCCGAAATTACGAACTTAATTAATAACAATCTGGAGTTATTATTGAAAAGTAATTCGCCTCTGTTTCATCCTCTCTGATTTCAAACGCTAATGAAAATTCAATTATATTAATTAAAATCATTTATGAGGCGTCACAGGAATAAAAGGTGTTTTACGACTTTAATATTTTAATAGCAATTAATTTTGTTATGACGGTAACGTTATTTTTTTATTAAATGAAATCTTGTCTCTACTGAAAATTAAAGTGTTATAAAAATAACTAAAACTAACATAGTTTTCGAAGCTTACTTAAAAAGTGACGTTTTTATGAAGTAAATCTTTACAATACTACGATACTCCATAATATAACCGTACTACTGTTTTTAATGTTTTCCTAAAATTGCATACAAAAAGACAGAGTGGAATAAATCAGTTATTATCAGTTATATTACTACGTACAACAAGTGAGAACATCACATTATTTTATATCGTATCAACATCTTTTTTATAATACCATATTAAAAGATTTATTATAGAAATATGCGAACGTATAATTCTTGGAAATCTACACTATGCTGTATTTATAAGGCTTGGAAAATCATAGTATTCTATTTTAAATAAATAACAGCACATTCCTCTTATAATTTTTATATGTCCTCTTTTTCATAACAAAACGTCCCATGTATAAATAACTAGCTAAGCCTCTCGGTTTCACCCCCGTATATACCTTTCCCGTCTAAGGATTTTCGGGATAAAAACTATCTCACATCATTCCTGGGGTTTCAAAGAATCTCTGTACAAAATTTCATCCAAAACGCAAAAAAAAAATTCTCTTTAAAATATTATATATCTTGTGTTTGTTTTAACGCGAGTACTTTCCATTTTAAATAAAATACTTTTTAAAGGATTTTAAACGCGGTTTATTATGCTTTAAAAATATTTTATTTAAAATATTGTAACGGCTTGTGTTTTACGCCGTGATTCTTCCTCGTTTCTGAACGCTCACGCGCAATGCGCTGTGATTGGTCGCCGCGGTTTTTGGTTCTCGCGCGCCAAAACGACGCTTTCGAGAAGCGTCGTAAGAATATAGACGATTTACGTCCGTACGCGCGCGCCAGTATTTCGTTGTTATAAAATTTACCTATTGCCCCTTTACTTCTTTTGTTTTATGTTTTATATTTAAATTAAATTCTTTTAACAAATAAAAGTGTTTGTTATAATATTATATTATCATAGATTCATCAAAGCAATTACTTGAAGTTATAGGCTCTCTATTGTATGTTATTTGCGGGTAAAAACTATTGCTTTCAAGTAAGAGTGGGCTTTTATGTTCCTAATGCAGCCATTAGTGGTATCATTGTTGCGATGTTCTTATCAAATGCCACCGATTTGAAGGCAAAATATGGAACGAATAATATTTTTAGTCTTTTGTTTTATGTGGATCACAAACCAATTTGAAATTTCAAAAATATCCCACGTGCAGATACGGTAAAGAAAAGGGCCACTTCAAATATATTGCATATCAATTAAACTGAAGTATATTAGATTTTGTGTTGAATATTGTTACGACTTACTAGTCGTAATATATATACGCATCTGCCTGAATATAATATGAATTTGGAATATATGAAGGCGATAATCTCAAAAACTACCAAACCAATTTTGTACACCTTTCATCAATAAATAGTAAAGTCCTGAAGATTTTGAATAAAAATAAATTATCTGAATCCAAGCGGTCAGAAAACATTATATATTAAATGTTATAATTTGATACGATTTTGTGTTTAAAAATAAATCCTCTACGCACTGAAATACATATATATATAAGGAATATATACATAAATGAGAATCCCATACAAAATTCATATTTCCTCGAACTATATTCTAGGTCAGTATAACTTCATAAATGTTAAACGTTGTCACGTACAAAATACTTCAATATTCAGAAAATCGTAAGTCTAGAAAGCCATGCCAATTACCGCCAGCCGTGTTGACCTGGATCCATGACCTGCAAAGCCTGGAGTAATCACAAGCGTACATAATCCAGGTACAGAACAGAATCAAAATGAACCAACGTTATCTTGCTACTGTTATTCTATACAGTGCTAATCTAATCAAAATGGTGTCAATTCGTATTGGATGCAATTAGGTGTTGCATTTATACAATTGTGCAGAAATAGTTGTGTTTTGTATTATATTTTGTCGAGTTTGAAATCGAGATGTTAATTAAAGTATAAAAAACCTATTTAAGAATCACTACCACCATTAGAATCGAGAATACTACCATACCTAACATTTTTCAAAACATTCAATCAAATATCTACAATATGCTGATAGTTTCCTTAACTGCCTCTTTATTTGCAAATAAATTCTTTTGACGCTAACCAAACGCCAGTTATTATAGTATATTAAGTTATTATACATGCGGCTAAATTAGACGAAATAATTAATGGCTCCTACTCTCAGAGCATTCTGGCTCTCTCCCCAATTTCCTTGATTCCGTTATTGAACGCTTCCTAACCTCTCGGGAGCGCCTAAGACCTCAGTCAAAATCAATAAAACCATGTTACCCAACATTGCATAAGTTACTTGTATGATAGTCCAAGTTTGAAGATAGATTCATGCATTGTATATCGTCGAGAGACCAGGAAATAATGGGGAAGTTGGAAGCTTGAAAATTTAACACCTCAATGAATGTTTGGGACTACTCACTCAACTCAACTCGTCCAAAGTTTTGTGAGATGTTTTATTATACGTGTTAATAATATGTATACAATATTCCTTTGTTTGTAACATATTTTTTATCATATCGTCGAAGATATACAAATAGGTTTTAATTCATAGTGTTCATAATATAGTCGTTTATTAAAAGCATTAAAACGCGCTATAAAAATGTAATTGGTTAACGAAAACACTTCTAAATAATAAATTCATTTTCGCAATTTGGTGATTTCCGATAAATGAATGTAACAAATGTCAGCACTAATTTAATTTTGTATCGGGAATATTATAAAATGACAGAAAAAGGCAAAAATAAATAACATTTTGTCATTCCGAGATTGGATGCCTGTATTACAATAGCAATAATCAGAATGTATATAAATTATTAATGAACGTTGACGTCAAGCTGAAAATTAAACTTTAATAACGTTGGCTACCAATTACGGCATGCTATAGTTCAAGTTAACACCTTTATGTATTTCCCTAAAATATGATGAGGTAATACTTTTTCCTATCGAGGTTTAAAAAGGAGAAGGTATTGTAAGGTGGATTTTTAATTCCATTGAACGCAGCCAATTTATATTTCCTCAATATTTTAGATTTAACGTCAAACTGTCCAATTTAACTTCCTAATTTAAAATTATTTTTCATCGTGGGAGGAGCATAAAGGTGGGGTAAAATGAAATCACCATTAAAGGTCTGAGAAAGTACTCCGCCGCTTTATCGGAAACAGCCTCAACGGTGACTTTTGGGCCTCAAATTGACATGAATATTTATGAGAGGCACTTCTTTCGCGCTTCGAAGCTGAAACCTGTCTTAGATGGCTGATGGACTTTTTACAAGATTACAATCAATTAATACCCTGTTTGATTTTACATTTTCGCTGACTTTAGATAGCGATCGAAATTGGATTGCTAATTCAGACAATTTACTGGAATACTATTAAGATTCCGTAGTTCAATTATTTTGTGACTTTCCAAGACACTGTTTAAACAAGTCTTTTATCTTTATATTGAAACTTTGTTAATTATGTCTTCTGCATTTTTAAAGCGAAATCAAATACCACACGAATCAATTCCAGGATTCACCAGTATCGTTATATTATTCAGTAGTGAAAATGAAGGGTATGTTTGCTTAACCCTCAACAAATCAACATAACCTTGTGTGATTTTCCATTCTCCCAAACTTCGAAACATTAGTGCGCCTACATTTTATACACAAAGGCGCATTTATAAACTGAATAAGTAATGTCCCTTGGCATCAAGACGTTGAAAATAAAACGTTTTCGAGGCGATTGTCTTTTTCCAGAAATGGGTTAAGGAGGGTCGCTACTATTATCACATCTATTTCAATGACCATTTCGCTTGTCGTGCAGACAATTGATTATCTTTCAGCGAGGGTGGAGCTAGGAACGCAGGTATTATGGAAGTGTGTTATGATAATCCATTTGGGAACATTGCCACAGTTCTTCCTGGGTTTTTCTTTTCTTAAATGAGAAAATCCACAATAATGATCCCATGTAAACAATAAACAAATTCAATAGTGATTTAATATTAGGGATTGGATTGGTTACAGTCTCTTAATATAAAATAACTTCATAACTCGCCGTCGATCGACTTGGTTATCATTTGCAAATTCAAAGATCTATTTTTAATTTGATAGTCTAGTATCACAGATACGATATACAGTTTACGATCAAGTACAATATTTAGCAGTATCTATAAAAGAAAGTAGCATTCGAGAAACAACTTCATGTAACATCTGTAATATTTGTGAATGTTCACGCCTAGTGGAGGATACGTATTCATTGAACGCAATTGCTATAAGCTCAACTATATTCGAAGTTCATTTCATTATAATAATGCGAGTTGATCTCGTGTTTGGGAATGTAATCCAAAACAATATTATAATTATCTGGTAAGATTATAGCAAACGTTTGAAGCGCTCTTCACCGGCGCTCATGTTTGCTATGTAAATGTTGTCTTTGTTGTGATGTCTCTCCATATATAGCACTTTGCGATTGTTTGACGAGTCTAATTCGGTTTCGTGTTAATGACTTAATGTGATAGGTATACCAAGTTAAGGTAACTGAGAATTAGCTTAAATCAATGTTGATTAAGACGTGGTGATGAAAATAATTGACAATATTATGATTTAGCAATAACGAGAGGTAAACCTTGTCGTTATGAATTTACAGATATTTATGTGAATGACAAATATTAATCTTTACGTTATCTTCATAAATAGATGTCGGTAAGGAGGGATATAATATCTACAATTTTACCAAAAGAATTTAACATTACTTTCGCAAATTTCTTACCATTTTTTGTATTCAATAAAATTATGTAGGATTATTCATTGCTATCTACATTCTTAGTGCATTGAATAAATTTCGTTGCCATAAAATGGGACGCGCTCTCGATCGCGACCGATGTGCATTCGCGAACCGATCGATGGAAATCGAGTAATAAAAGAATTGGCGGAACGTTGAATTTTCTCTCCACTTCCTTTGAATAATGAGATTGTTGACGTGAATTCTGTATTATGTGATACTCTTACGTATGTGACCTGCATGTTATGGGGACCATTTCGAGTTGAATTTCTTCTGAAGCTTTTAACAGCGGTTGTTTGCATTTAAAGTGCTATTTACGTCTCATATCGAACAATGGCCCATCCATAGCATTTTTAATTACGTGGTCATGACGCTTTTAAACAACTTAATTGACTACTTATACAATGAGGTTTAATAAGGAAAATTTTAACGATACGTCTTTAATGGTTGTACAGTGGCGTGTAATTAAATTTTATTACCTTTACTAGCGACCCGCCCCGGCTTCGCACGGGTGCAATGCTGATAAAAACCTTCCTCATGAGTTACTCTATCTATTAAAAAAAACCGCATCAAAATCCGTTGCGTAGTTTTAAAGATTTGAGCGTTCATAGGGACATACAACATGACACATGACAGAAAAAGCGACTTTGTTTTATACTATGTAGTGATGGTGAAATTTGGAAACACGTAATCAAAATAAACGCGAATGACAAAAGTATTCATAAAATAACTTAGAAATATATATCCGAAAACTAGTTCCAAATATAAAACCTCACAACAAATTGAATATAATTAAAACTTTGAAAACATTGTTGGCGTCAGCAAATTGAAATAGAGCGCTCATTACACTATATGATAGCTAAAAAACGAAGACGAATTACTCCCTGTGATTTCGGCGCGGCGTAATTGTTTAAAACCTCCATTTTCCCATTAAGGACGTATTAAGAGTTGGCGTCTAACAAAAAGCTCTCAACCACGAGCACATTTGTTAAGATGTAAATTTATTCTCGGGAACAAAGACCGCCGTCTACAGTCAATGGTTACACAAAAACTATTCGAGTTTAATGGCAAGAGAATATGTGGCATTATCTTTGGAATTTTACTCGGCATTACTTTAAGGGGCGTTGTTCAATTTCATTAATAGAATTTCTAAAGCAAAGGCAATTAAAATTTCAAGCGGCGTTGAATCGAAAATCGAGTACAGAGAACAACAGAATATAATAAGGGTTTTGAAGTGTATTTGATATTCGTTACGACAATTATGATTCTACGCAATAATGACGGGATATTTTGATATATATTAGAAATGTTCACTCGTAGAAATATAATGAAAAAATAATGATGGAATATCTTATTACTACTAGTACAAAACGTAAAACGTTAGATTAGGTATTTCGGATCGATGCAAAGTTAATGTTTTGTTTATATTTTAAAGAAAACTGAATAACTGGAATTACTTTGAAAATTTTAATAAAATAAGGTTCCAGATTACAACAATCCAGTGATATCATTTAAAAAAAAATACGATGTAAAACGTAAAATCTTATGATTAAGCTTTTAGAATTTGCCGAGCCTCCTAGAAATCTCTCTTAATATTTACATAATAAAAAGCGTAGAGGATATTAAAATTGCTTACAAAAAGGCTCTTTCGGTACATTATACTCTCTGCAGGTCTCGTTATTTTAGGAATCAAACAGAATTTGTCCTAAAATTCCCTTCAATTTGGCTGTGAATTTATTCATAGCATTTAATGCCAAAATGTTCGACTAATTTTAGCTTGGCTTCTAATTATAAGTTCGGCATATTCGACATATTGAGTTTTTAATAAGTTCAATGTCTTAAATTTAACAGTTCGTTAAATTATGTATTGTATACGTTATTGTGTTGAAGTACATTGCCAATTGGAACGGTAACGAGCAGTCGCTTTAAAGGGTAAACGTCTGGTAAACAATGAACAGTCAAAATATATGAAATGCACAGTGAAACGATGGTGCTCACAACTGTACATACCGCACGTTAGCGTTCCATCTCGTTTCTATTTCCAACGTTTTGTCTTTTGTTTCTTGCGAGAACAACATCCTCTTTGTCTAAACCCAAGCTGTTTGTGGCACATGCAAATATTTACCTAGCCGAGGTTTCAGCTTTGACGTCCCTACATAATTTCCTGGCTTCACAACCTTTGGCTTCACGCCACGGATTCGTTGCCCGTTTTAAATATTAATCCGACCGTTGGTTTTTCACTTGCTCTTTCCTTGCTCCGCGCTTTTGTTTTAGAAAAAGTATTGACGCCGTCTATAGCTCTGAATAAGTTGTTGATTTTATTTCTTGTTTATGGTACATAATTAATGCACTTGTTTACTCTTCGTTGTTTGTTACTTCTCTTGAAATAGATGTATTCTCATGCATTTCCAGATACATATTTAGATTTTCAATATTTATATCCGGTTATAGTAACGGTCGGGATATAAAAGCATTCAGGGATATTCTCAATAAATTGCTAGCATTTATGTGAATGAAAATAAATCATGGGTCGCTCGAACCTTTCAGGGAGATGAAATTCCTCTCAATATCAGATCCCATAGATAAAGGGTATGAATACTATGGTATGTGTTGGTATTAAATATTGCTTACAAAAGAACCTTTTTCATGATTACGTCTTATCGTTCTCATTACTTTTTATATGCAATGGATACTTTAATCGTTATTTTGACGAAATCAGCTGGAAATTTTTCATTTTCGTAATATTGCTTTAAAGAGAACCTCGGTAATCGGCGATTTTACTTTTTTATGTTTTTTTATGTTACGGCATACGGAGCATGCAGTTTAACTGACGCTAAGTCACTGACCACGGCCTATGTACATCTACATTACAGTGTCGCAGATGCCTTGCGGGCTTGAAGAAAGGGAATAAGGAGAGGATTAATAATCGGAAATTGGGAGAGGAGTAGAACAGAATGGGAGAGGAATAGATTGGAAATACGGGCCTCCAGGCCTATTATAAATGTGAAAGTTTGGATGTTAAGATCTGTGGTTGTTTGTGTGTCACTCACACTAAAATGACTGAACACATTTTGATGAAATTTCTTATAAAATAATTAGGTGATTAGGTGGTTATAATTGATAGGAATTATAATAAATCAAAATCAATCATCAATAAACTAACGTTTTATCTTAAATCACGTATAAAATGTGGGTTTTCAATTGAACCAAAAATTGATAAAACGTTCCCGAGAAAGTGTTATAATCTGACCTATTTTCACCTCCGTTGTTTCCTAAGACTCCTTTATATTCATGGTGTGGGTTGAACAAAAGTTTTGTGATATCAAACTTTTCACTTACCCACACCTTTCTCGCTGTTTAAGCGCGCTTTGTAAATGTGTCAAGGTTCGGAAACCAATTTTTTAATATTTTTAAGGTGTAAATTATTATGGGAATAGATCAATACTTATGGAAGAAAAAGTTTAAATAGAGACGTAATTTGTATTGTTTTAAGTAAATTATTTGTTCCCCGTGCCGTAAATTGAGTATAAAAATTGCATTGATATAAACAGTATATTTTCAAAGAGTAAGTTAATATATTATATTATATATAAACTAGCTTTCCGCCCGCGGCTTCGCACGCGTGGGCTACTAATTTCTGTATTTTTAGAGCACAACAAAAGTTTAAAAAATTACGATCGCAGGAGTGATATATGCGCATGTCTATAGTGTTTTTTATAATTTTCTATGGAAATAGGTGTGACAAAAATCTCACAGAGCGCGCGCTTCTTTAAAAATACAGAAAATCGAAGCCCACGCGAGTGAAGCCGCGGGCAGAGAGTTAGTTATTTTTTGAAAGTTTTTGAGGATTCATTGAGTGTTTTGACGTCTTAATCTATACGTGAAGAGTATAAAAAGACATGTGACACCAACAAAATCTCAACTCAACTCAAGCAAAATCTCACATTGTCACGTGGTATGACATTTTCACGACTTTCGAAGCATATATCTCAAAAAATATTTATTTTACAGGAAACACATTTAAAAACCTGGATATCATTTTTAAAGACCTTTCCAATGAAACCTCACTCAATGGTGTATTCGCGAATTTATTTTTTTACCCTCTTAATATATATTACCCCCTTAATATATATTTTTTAATAAAATGTAGCCTAAAAGTTGCACCTAATATTGGTCTATCAGCATGTGAAATTTTATAAAAATCTGCCCAGTGGTTATTACGTGATTGACGCACATACAAACAGATAAACAGACAAACAGACAAACCGACAAACAGACAAACAGAAAAAAATTTTTTAAACCATGGTTTTGGTATCCATTGAACATACATATTGCATATCGATTACTCTTTTTGAAAAATATTCAATGTACAGAAATGGTTCGGTTACTGTTTTATTATATGTATAGATACGCGGTTATAATATTAGTAGGATTGATGTTGAAGAAACTTTTTTTAAACAATCTACCCAAAACTGAAGCGTGCAAAATTTTCTTATAAATTTAATATTTTCAAAATTGTATGTCATAAACATTTTTTTCTTAAATGTTCGATTTATCTCTTATGTAACTTTCGATAACAGATACGTAATACAAACGCCAAGACTAACAAGAATATTATGCCATATAAGATAGATTAATACAATAATCCCAGCATTGTCCCCCACATCTCTCATCACAGCTTTTTTGTCAGCCATGATTGATGGATGCTAAGCCTCTGCCTCGACAATATTGACATGACATCAAATCCTTCATACTTAGCCGAATTTCAGACGTTTTATTCCGAGAGCTAGGACAATTTTTTGGGAAAGTGTTTGAGGCAAGCTGAAAAATTGTTTGTACACCTAGCTGGTGAGTATTGGGGCTTTTGTTTCACAGTTAAAAGGTCCCAACAAAAAGACCTGCCTTCTTGAGAATACTATATGTTAGTTATAAATACCCTATTAAAATTACAAGTTGATCCAAATACATTTTCATATACCAGTGTTAAGATGACAGATACATAATACGAAAACGCCAAGACTAACAAGAATATGCCACATAAGATAGATTAATACAATAATCCCAGCATTGTCCCCACATCTCTCATCACAGCTTTTTTGTCAGCCATGATTGATGGATGCTAAGCCTCTGCCTCGACAATATTGACATGACATCAAATCCTTCATACTTAGCCGAATTTCAGACGTTTTATTCCGAGAGCTAGGATCATTTTTGGTGAGGTGTTTGAGGCAAGCTGAAAACTTGTCTGATGCCTCTCCTATTATACCTGGTGTGTGGCAGGGCTTTTTTAGACATTACAGGTAGAAGGTGCCACCAAAAATACCTATCTGTTTGAGAATCCTATAGCTATAAATAGTGCCTTATTAAAATTACAAGTTCACTCAAATAAATTCTCATATACTTATATATGTTTTTGCTAAATATTTTTGAACGTACCGGGTGATGACTGATGAGTAAAACTAAATCGTTTGGCTATTTTTTTTTCTATTCTTTAAACATTAAACTACATTATTTTAAATATTGCATGTTGCCTCAAATATAATTACTCAATTACTTACAAAAAAAATGTTTTTAAAACTTTCGAGGTTAATTCAGATTTAGCATCACTCACCAGCCAGGTCTACAATTCCATGTCGGGGTATAATAAGACAGGCATGAGACAAATTTTCAACTTGCCTCAAGTACCTCCCCAAAAAATGGCCCTAGCTCTTGAAATATTTCGTGAATCCGAGATCCCCCCGTCACTGTCTCTAAGTGCCCTATTTTCGTCAACTTCGCACATCGATCTATTGCTATTTACGTATGCGCTAAATGAGCGCGCTGTCTTGTCTGAATTTGCATGGTAAAGTAAGTTGTTGTGTTAGGGATTAGAAAAGAGTGTTAGCTAAGGAAGCCTGCTTTTATAGAACAAAGACAAGGCTTTCAATTAGTAAGCTAGGAAGTATTAAGTCTTCTTTATATTTTTCTATTTATATTCCAAGGTATTTATTAGATGTGTATTTACTCGCACAACAAAATAAATTAATTGTGATACATAAATATATAAAACGTATTATGTACATGTATAACGACCCGAAAGTTAACATTTAACACACACACAGATGCCACAAGGAACTTACTATTACATTTATTTATACGATTTTCTCACACACACGCGCACACTTAATTTTATCTACACGCATAAACTTACTTTGCATGGGTATGTTTACTTCTTATTTTATTTATTTTTTTTTACAATGTAAATTTTTTGTCATATTTGTCAATAATTATATATTAATGGTTTTACCTTGTCATTCCCGTAATTTGTAAAATATTCATTGGATATTGTTTTTATAGCTGTAAGGGATGATAAATAAATAAAATAAAACTAATGAAATAAGCTAATTGCATAGCTATTCATTACATAACAAATGTTATGTCGGTCACGTCCCCCAGTGCGACCGTCCTTTGTTTCCCGTGATTGATGTCCTCGTGTTTCGTTTGCAGGATTTAACTCATCGTGAAGAGATTCTGGGATGCCTTTTGTCGAAACTTTGCTATTTGTTCACAATATAACGCGAAACTCACTCGGAAATTTATCACTGAACCATCAAATTCTCCTTAAAGCTAGCGAGAAGTAGATAAATAAAATTCCTTCAGCCTCCCCTAACAATGGCGATTCAATGCTTTAGGGTTGGAAATAGAAGTACAATTTTCCTCGCAATGTACTTATCGTAGCCTTTTAATAAACAACTGAAATAAAGTGCCGTTTCTGTTTGTATATGCTTCTAGAGGATTCTTGAGGTAATATCGATGCATATCTCAACAGACTTAATAAGAAATTGTATTCCATCGACAAATTAAATAAAGATGGTAGAGTTATTGTTTGTGGTTTTATTCGATAGTGTGGCATATCTAATATACATGATTAAGCCTTTACCTTCAAAATTTCGTATATATATTATATATCTTTAAGTTACCTGGTATACTCCTTTTCCAATTACCCATCATTAATATTCTCCTTACCTTTCTTCAAGCCGGCAATGCATCTGCGACACTTTGATGTTGCAGATGTTCAGGGACTGCGGTCAGTCACATAACATCAAATGAATCTCATGCTCCACTTGCCTGCTTTTACCTAAAAAATACCTGACTTTGTAGTCATGCTTCTGTGTACTTCAACAAAGTGTCAGTAAAGATGGTTAGAATGCTGAGTAACTTTGCCAACATCTTCGGATAACGTACACCTTTATCAAAGCACACACATCCAGACTTATTCATAAACCAATTTAATACTTAAATCTAGTTACAAACAAGATCCTGCCGTATTGTACAGTTAGGTAAGTTCATTATTCCCTGACGTGTAAGATACAAGAGGAGTTAATTAGTTCAGAAGACACACGGATAAATACATACAGTTTACATAGCTTGACACAGTGATAAATGAAGTTACACATGTCAGGATAAACAGACTGTATGACTGGGGCCAACACTGAATAGATACTGGATAATTTATGCTAATGTGGACTTTATTCCTTTGACATACTTCCGCATTCCGTTTTTTATCTCTTTACAAGGGGCTGGTAAAATATTGGTTTAGGCAAAAGTGCTTCTTTGTATGTAACCAAAGGTATAAAGTAAATGGGACTCAATATTCTGATTGTTCCTGATTTAAATACCGATAAGATTATTGGCATTGTCCAATCGAACTGTCAATATTTTACTCTTGTTTTACAAAAAGCTCGGCCTTAGACTAAGTTCGTTTCGTTCTCTTTGGATACTAAATAAAGGAACATTTCTATTTAACTAGTACGCCTTTAATATCTCGTAAAGCTATCGGTTCACCTAATCCTCAGCATGTTATGTGCCAACTTACATGTTTATACAAAACATCGTCTGCCCGTCTTGGCAAGGGAGCCAGCCGTCTATGCCGGAAAGTTTTTCTATCAACGGCGCACAAAATTTATAGCGACAATTTTACTAAAGCATGAGCGAAGCGACTATTTTGATCATGCAAATTATATTCACATAGTCATTGTTGTGGCTCGTCTATTCAGTTTCGCGCGGGTAGTTGTGCGGTCAATGACCTCGTTTTAATGACGAATTCGATATTTGAATGCGGGATTATGAGATCGTTATGATAATAACGGTATCATTATTGCGGCTTTTGCTTGACAAATAAGGTGTTTTTGTTTGAATACTTCATTATATGTATGGAGCTTATTGTATTCAAATAAGTGTTGCAAATTATCTACCATCCCATACCATTATTTTTAAAATATATTTCTAAGTAATTATTTAATTCAGTTCAGCTAATATGTATAAAGCGCCTTGAAAGCTCAAAACAAGCTGTGAACTTTAAACACCCTGTAAATATTATCTTATATTTTTATGCAATGGAAGGAAGCTGCACTTGCTGCCCTAATTAGATTACAGGGTCCTGCAGTATCCTCAAGACGACAATAAGGTGCTCTCTCATTAAACTTTGCTAACAGAAGCTGCCAACAAGAACGCGCCCGGGGTCCTTTTTCTAAACATTTTAATTTAATTCTCCTCCTGATGCTAGTTTTCCTGGTTCGAATTGTGCATTTTCTATGAATTAAACTTTTGTACATTGTTGCTTGAACTTATTTACAGGGTGTTTGTTTTGTTTTTCTTAAGGGTTTTTGGGATAACTAACCTAACCTGATTTATAACTATGATATGCATTTTTCATAACGATGCCTTTTATTTCTAATACGTAGAAATTTAAAAAAATACAACCTAAAACTTTTATTAAACCTTTAAGCTTCTTCGGTCCAAATCAAACATATTTTAACACTCTTGATATTGATACTGTGTTATCTACGAATATCTCCTTACATCTTAAGCTACAAATATTTCGATACATATTCATACATGTTTTAAGATACATCATTCACTCGGTCATTTCATATCATTTCCGTAATAAATAGAGCGAGTTATGTATTATGCTAAAACTTTACCATCGCATTAAATTTACAGCAGCGTCAAGATGGCCTTACGTATTCCCATAGCTGTATCTCCGTGCAAGATAACCTTATAAATAAGGGTCCATTTAAACGCAAGAGGCGTTATGATTCGACCCGTATATTATGGTGGCATGAATTATCCCTCTATACGTCACTAATTCATGCGAACCCGCCCTAAAATATACGAATGGAAGGTTCTTCTATTAGATTTTATATAGCAATCATCGTCACCATTAGGCTCCTTAGAAGCGTACCTTCATTAAGGGTTAGCGATGCTCATAGCCTTTATTCATTATTCTTAAGGGCAAGCATTACGAAGGCTGGCTTGTTAGCGTAATTGAACGCTTCCATACGATTGTATGGATTTGTTTGTTTTGGTACAATGCGTTGATTCAATTACGAGTTCGCTAATTGATTGATTGTTTTTGTTTTCGATTGCAAGCCGAGTATGAATGTTGGTGGATACAAGCGTTTGACTTCTTGTAACGATTAGAATAATTCTATAATTATTTTTGAAAAATGTGAACAATGATATAGAAAAATACAATTGCAATTTGTAAGATTTATCGACTAATAATTATAGACAATAAAATCAATCTGGCGTGTAGTGTAAATTTACCAAAAATAGCACGTTATAGTATAACTTTGTTTCTGTGATTTATCACATATAAAGGGGCATACGTATTTGTGTGTGTCTGTTCATATACAAATAATATAAAACCTGACTAAAATCTTAAGATCCCCTCGTAGATGAAGTCACGGTACAAAGTTATTCATTACGGCAAAAGGCTCATCCCATTTTAAATTCACACCTAATAAAATTACAAAATACCAGAAGCGAAAAATTCTCGATCCGAAAGTTACGTCCTCAAATTACGTTCATATATTGAAAATTCTAATAAAATCCATCCATAAATTCAAAGGTGAGATATTTTAAAGGCAGAAGCCGAGCTTATTTCTGATTCACTTAGCTCGAACGCCTTATGACGGTATAACCTAAAAATTCGCTGAAATGCAACGGTATTCCAGCACTTTGAGTTAGGCCGAAATAACCGACGACGTACCGTTATTCAATGTAAAAGGCCGGACGTCAAGGGAAACCATTTATTTAGGACCAAAAGTGTGGTACATTCCGGCAAACCCGAACATTAATTGTGTAACCGCTTATTATGTAACTTCTTAACTATTGATTCCAACAAAACTGGACGTAATTTTCGGGTATATATACTTTGTAACAAAAATAAAGTTTCTTTAGATAAACGCCGAATTTTAGTACGTTCGGCTTATTTGAGTTACGACTAAGGGTAAAGTTTAATGTTCATAAAACTACTGTTATGTCTAAAACGATTACTTATACTTTGTAACTAAAATTAAACAAATTTCTTTATTGAATTTGAACCAAAAATGGAACAACCATATGATGTTGAAAATAATTAAACTTCTACATTCTCATCGCGTCGATTTATCACCTACCTATCACTAAAATATGGTTCAAAATTTCCGTGTTACATGAAATATTACACCGGTCGCGTTACCTAATACACCTATATAGAATCTCATGACAAACTACTTCCCTTTCATTTAACTTGGAGATATAAAAACGTGGAGATGCGACTTCGCAAATTGACTGTAACTTTTCTGCCGAGTAATATTATGAGAATACCAAAACGGAGCGAGCCGGCGAAGTTTTAGATAATTCGCGGAAGGTTCTCGAATAACATAGTTTGATCGATGGTTTACTGAATCGTTTTACTTGCTAAAGTATTTAATTCGGCGATAGTTTACTTTCATACTTTTCATCAAATTATTTTTATGATAGACATGCGGATCATCTGATGTTTAATCGTAAACATCTCTCATTATATTTGGTCATGCTAGAGGAACGTCAGATGCTCTGCTGATTGCAAAAGATTGCGACTGTACAATCGTCAGTCGATTTGTCACACAATTAAATTTATCAAATGAATATTTGATAAATCCTGATAAAACCTAATCACCACGGAGCACCATACAGTTCCAAAGTGAATTTCACTAAAATTCCGAGTGTAATTTTATTCAAATTGTACTAATTCTCATTGAGAGAACTTGTCCGAAACTGGATATGTCCGCCGGGCCCAGCCCATGTTGAGATCTGCCCCTATTTACAGCAATTATCTTTTGTATTAAACTTAACGACCGCCTCTCGGGAGATTTCCATTCTAGTTTGTATTCAGTGAAGAATATTTGAAGAAAATAATGGATTTCAACAAGTTTCAGCTCTTCAGAGATCTTTAATTAATTGTTAGTACGATGCGTTTCGTTGTTTCTCTGATATAAATTTACAAACGTTCACGTTGTTTGCATGTTTTTAAATACGAATTCATTATTTTCTCAATCGATTTAACGATATATAATACATTATATTTTATGGTTATTCTAGTTTACGCGATTTAAAAGTCATTTTTTAACGCTCTATACTAGGTGACATTTTTGGAGTACTTATTCATTTGTTTTGATTTACCAAAACCGAGACGTTTATATACTTTTCAACATTCTCTATGCATTATACACTTATTTAATAAGTTCTTAGGTCTTACATTGTAAGATGTATATGTATAGGCCATTCAGAAAGCATCAACATCATAACAACTCTATTTATATCAACTTTCTTTAGAAAAACTTGAAAGAGAGGTCAAGATTACTTGTGTCCAAGAATATGTTTTCAACATAAAAAGATTTAGTTTTTAAAGTTCAGTGAAAATACATTCTTGAACTTTTCAAATATAAAATTCACTGCTCGGATTTTCTCGTATTAAATTTTTTGTAAGACTAAAGAATTCAAAACAAAATTTTCTCAGAACATTTAAATGATATATAGGTATGTTACTAAACAGAAAAGACTTTGAATGAGTGAGTTTCACTGAAACAAGCATCGATATATTTGAATTCCAAACCGGTTGTAGTCCACTAAAACCTTTATCGGGTTAAATAGCCAGCTATAAAACAGAACGGTAGACACTAACATGCATAAAGCGTGCAGACGAATAAACTAAGCGATTGCATTTTATTTTTATCGCACCAGCTATAGTACGAGAAATCCGGTCTCGCGGAGCCGCACGTAGCAAGGTATCGCTGGAAATTTTATTTCTAGAATTTCGTATACAATTATATTGTTGGAACCACGGATTCAACCATTTGAATGCGAGGTATTACGAATGCGCTGACCTAATCCGATACTATATCTCTTTAGTGGTATTTATTTCAGTATCAGTTATTCGAATGATATTTTATTTTTGCGAACTTTAGTCGTGTTCAATCACTGAGATCCCTTTTAAAATCATAATGTTCTACGAATGAAAATAAGATTTGCATTTGAATTCTTAAGATAAAATTAACCTTAATATGCTTTTAAAGTTACTGCAGCTTAAAGCTGCGTTCGACCCAATTTCATTTTAAACAAGTTTAAACCTTACTCTTTCGTTATCTTGATCGACTCGATCGCCTTTCTGCTTTCATGAAGCTGAAAATTTTAGTATCACTGTGTTCTTGTATCGGGTTATTTTTAAAGATACTCTGCAACGCTTGGCTCAGCTGTTTTAGTGCCTTTCTGTGTTGTTTAATCGACATTGAACATTTATAAATAAAATATAAATATACTTAAAATCTCTTAGAATACGAGACGGTGCATACAATATATGACGTAACTTTTGTAAATGAACTCTGTTGATTAATTTAAATACACTTAACATAAATAAGGATTTTCCAAATTGAATTTAACACAAAGACACAGCATGTTCAATAATTTAATGGATGTAAATGCATTTATTTCACTAGTCATTACGATTAAATACAAACTATATGACTGAGTTGAGAGAAGTTGGAATTGAAATTAATCAATAATCATAATAAATAAAATATTTTTTGTAAAGAATTTTAAACGTGGTTTAGTATACATTACATTATTATTTATACATTATTTATATTTATACATTATTTTTAACCCGACCGTGATCACGCTCGCTGTAAAGTGCTCGAAACATATCTTATTTAATATGGAAAGTACTCGCGTTAAAACAAACACAGGAAAATACTAAATAATCATAAATAAAGAAAGAATCACGTGAAATTTAAGAGCATCTAGAACATTGGAGACACCGGTGAACATGAGACAGCGTAACCCGTCCAAGTCGATCACGGACGGTTAATTGACCGAAGCCCTGGTGTTTGCACTGGCGCGGCGGTGTTTGCGAACTACC
>LQNK01000338.1:59118-89219 GCA_001586405.1 Phoebis sennae | reverse complement strand
AATATTCAATGTACAGAAATGGTTCGGTTACTGTTTTATTATATGTATAGATTATTTTTAACCCGACCGTGGTCACGCTCGCTGTAAAGTGCTCAAAACATATTTAATATGGAAAGTGCTCGCGTTAAAACAAACACAAGAAAATACTAAATAATCATAATTAAAAAAAGAATCACATGACATTTAATAGCATCTAGAATATTGGAGACACCGATGAACATGAGACAGCGTAACCCGTCCAAGTCGATCGCGGACGGTTAATTGACCGAAGCCCTGGTGTTTGCACTGGCGCGGCGGTGTTTGCGAACTACCGCCTGATTGTCACTCGTAATTATCTACCGACATCGCTTTGAGCTTCACCGGTGACTTGACGTTTAGCTAAAGACATCTCCGTGAGTTGATTGAGCATTTACCCAATCAATGACCCATCCTTGTCCTATTGTTTCTAAACTTATTTATATGCGTCTAGAACATTCGATAAGACGGCGTAACTCGTCCAAGTCGATCACGGACGGTTAATTGACCGAAGCCCTGGTGTTTGCACTGGCGCGGCGGTGTTTGCGAACTACCGCCTGATTGTCACTCGTAATTATCTACAGACACCGCTTTCAGCTTGACCGGCGACTTAACTGTTAGTTGAGGGTAACTGTGAATTGATTGAGAATTTGCCTATTCAATGAAGTTTGAACGAGAGATTATAATATTGTTGAAATCATATTTACAGTGCATAACTCCATTTGTTGGTTGTACCTGATTTAATTAAGAATTTATCTCCAAAACTTACTGAATAATATGCGGACAAGGGACAAATGCAGCACGAGACGGTTGGTAACGAACTGCTTTAATGTCATTGCTTGTTAAGTACGTAGATGCAACTACGTATACATACCTACATATACATCACTTACAAAAATTACATGAGAGGAACTTACGTTTTCCGTTGATATTTCTGAACCATCCTGATAAATTTAAGTGTAAAATACAATTTCCTTCAAACACGAAGAAAATAAGTGCCAAAAATTAAAACACGAGCTAAATAAAGCACCCCAAGCGTGCATTTATAATACAGTATGCACTTATGCGATGGTCAACCCACAAAGCGTCAGCGGCAGCGTCACTTGAACCCCGATACCGACGAAAAGGGGACTTGGCACGCGATTGTTTTGCATTTCTCCGCAATTCCCTTTGTTCTGCGACGTGGGAATAGTTCTGAATATGATATTGTCACTTTGATGTTAACTGCTAATGTGAATATTGTGGGACGAAATAGTATAATAGTAAGTGCCTACCTTAGCACCTACTTATGGAACAATATGTATACAATGCAAGTTTTCTTTGTCATGTCGTTAAAGAGATTATTTTTCTTAAACAAAGTTATCTAGAACTGAATGAATAGCCGCGTCCCGCGGTTACACCCGCGTAACTTCTGATCCCATGGTAAGTTTGGGATTAAAATAGCCTATATATTATTATTCTGAACCCTTACCTATATGTATATTAAGTTTCGTCATAATCGGTTCAGTGGTTTTTGCGTGAATGAGTAAGAAACATAAAAACATACATATATCCTCAAAAACTTTCGCATTTATAATATTAGTAGTATATTTCACTATTTTCGAATTTACAAAATGAGTTATTTGCTGTTAATAACAATTGCATTTATTTAAAGTCTTTGAGACTACTCACGTTTCCACATCATAGTTAATTGCATTTCATTCATTGCATTGTATACTATTGTTGGAACAGACTCCGTCCATTTTGCAAGGTTTAAAAATAGCATGTAAATTCAAACGAGTAGGCACGTTGTTTAACCATTACACACATATTCTGTTACCTTTTATCACGAGCGAACTAGACTATTTTACGAGCTTTTGTATCCCAGCAATAATGTAACTTACATTTTAATTAAAAGCTATACAGTGTTGGACGTTAAAAGGCGTTAATTTTAGGTGTAGCAAACGAGCCAGTGACAACTTAGTTTGCTATATACAAGTTAGTCGAATGACGCCTTTGTTGTGGAGGTGTTACTTGCCTTCCCATATAACTCTGAACAGTGTTCATATCTAAAACTTGTATAAATTTTATGATAAATCAACATTGTTTCAAATTATTCACAAGTTTGCAGGCATTTTGGTTAACCGCTGATTTTCCAGTAATTGACACTTGAATATATTTTAACGTTCAAACTTGCAATTATCAATACGTTTTAACCATAGCAATGGTGGCTTTTGGAATTAATGACCGGTTTTTAATAAATTAATTTCATTGTATACGCGAGACCTCTTTGTAGTGTTGTAGTTGCTTCAATTATGCTAAACGCAATTTCATATGTTCTAAGTAATTTATGATACTTTCATAGTTTTTGTATGAATGGCTACGATGGTATACGATAGTCACGGACACCAAACATTTTATTAAACATTGCATATAAAATATCTTATTATAGTTAAGATAACATGCATAACGAGAAACTGAATTATTTATCGACAATTTAGTTGTTTTTGGAAAATATTTACAGTAGTAGATTCGATAACACTGAATATAGCTGATAGTATACAAAGTCCATTAGCATGAACATTGAGAATGGATGTTGTGGTTCCTTTTGCTACTATTTCATATATGGTAAATCAATACATTTTGTAATTATTTCCAGTCCTTAAAATTCAATAGACACACAATTTTCTATTGACATGATTAGCTTCAAAATTTATTGAAAAACGGTATAGTTTATAGTCATTTCATCGTAATAGAATACTTGAGTTTATTAAATCAAACAGTTTGTTCTTTCATACGGTCTGTTTTTCATATCAAGCGGATTTGATGAATGAATTTTGTTACATTCGCATAGATCATGTCTAAACCCCCGAGTCCAACAAAACTAATTTAACACGACATGCCATCGGATATACACGATTTATTGCACTAGAGTTCACAGTGCACTACAATTTATGTTTTTTGAGCAATCCTTGTTTAATACGTGGTTTCGTGCATTGAAGAGGGGGCAGTGAGCACTAAATTGTTACTTATGAATTCAACTAGCTATTATGCGCGGATTTCCTCCCGTAGCCAAATAATGTTGTATACACAGGGCTGTTATTGAAATTTCTTTGTCAGAAAATCCCAATAACATTTTTTGGCCCCGTCTGGGATCCGAATCTAAGACCACTCGATCTGTAGTCAAAGAGGGAAGACCAACGAGAAAAGTCAAGAACAGCTCTGAGTCTGGAAGTTGCTGGTATTGGAGCACCCTAATCTCTCTCCAGTCGTGTTGGTCTAGATCATTATTCACATATACCTAAGCACAAGCCTTTAGACTAAATCTAATATCAAAGTCTTCAACTTTGTATTATTAGTATAGATTTATGTGTTAGTAATTGTAATCATTATAATATCATAAAATTTTGTCACTCTTTTACTTCGCTCCCAGTCCTTCTACAGAAATGTTACAATCAATAAACCCATCCCATTCATTATTTAATCTTGAAAATGTTATTTTCCTCATTTTTTGTACATCAATATCAAAACAAGATACTGAATTTCGTTGAAATTTCGCACATGAAATCGGTATAAAGAATCTTTATTTTCATTTTAACAAACATGATATCTTACATGAAAATGTATAAATGTAATAAGTACAGTAATAATTAGATAGGGCAGCCTTACAAGCTAATACACGACCATACCACTTAAATATAAGATGAATACCATGTCTCCTATTATTAATTTAATTGACTAATTCTATATGAAATGTACACCTGTATAGTGTTAGTTTAATATTAATTGAAACTGTACAGCCGAATGTCCTCTACAAGGCTTATAGTTACAGTTTGTTAAATTGATGTATAATAATTAAAGGTTTAGTGTATACTAGTGACCAGCCCAGCTTCGCAACTAGATAGATACTATGTTATATAAACCCTCCTCTTGAATCTATCTATACTCATTCTATTGTATTAAAAACACAGCAACAAAAAATATTAGTCTTATTTAAGCATACATAGGGACAGACAGAACCGGCTTTTTAAGACTATTTAGTGATCTAACAAGTAATGAAAAATATTCTTTATACAAACTGTAAGTTCAGTTAAAAACAGTGTTATTGTTTCGATAGAATAAACTCTGTCACGATTGTAAGTCACACCAATAACATTTCGACACGCACACATGGATTCAACTCCAATATTGCTCCAATTTAAAAGTCACAAAATAGAAAATCTAAAAACGAGTCCATAAAAGAGAGTCGTGCTCCGGAGTCAGTTTTATTATTAAAAAAACGAGTATAAAGATTTTATAGTACAAATGCGATCAATTCCACTCCGACACTGGCTATTGGGAGAGTTAAATTGTAGGCATCTTAGTTTGAAACCCTTTTTCGTTTTACTATTCACGACCATTACAATTGGAAGCCCAATCGAGATTCGCAAATTAAATTTCTTTAATGAAAAGTAATTCGTTTATAATCATCGAGTCTTTAATATATTTAAGTGTGTTACTCTTTTTTTTTTGGTTAGTTCAGTTAAACGAATCAAAAAGTAATTTAATCAAATATATATTTTACAGAAATGTATTTTACTATTAAACATAAAGCATCATCAAAAAATATCAATAACAGTTAAAACAGAAGTATGCATTGATGACCTAACCCAGTTTGGATTCGAGCAGGCGTAACATTCGGCCGGTAAAAACATGGATATTTTGTTTCGCGAAAAACGAAAATTCGATAAAAACAGGCGGCATACGTTGTACTAAAACTCAATAAATTTAAAAGTCGATTCAACATCAACATTGGAAACGTAAAAGAGCGAACGCTCACACCTAATCGCATTTCCATTCACCCTTCACTACCATAAAAATATCGACTCCACATCATTCATGCAAAGCTTAGCCCTTAGTAATTTCTTACAATTTAAATCTTCCAGTTTTAATCATTTGCGTCAGACATTCGGTGAAATCATCATTCAATGGGTCTTATAAATTTGCAGACAAACTAAATTGGTCGCATACTTAAGTATATTCTCCTTTAATTTGCAGAGAAGGCAAAAGGGTAGATTGAGTCTAAATGTTTTTCACGTCCCTACCTATTTACAAGTTGCTATTTACAGAGGGTTTAAACGAGATTCTCTGCTATTCGGATTCAATTTACCGTCAAAATGGACGTTAGGCCTCATTTGGTGTCGTATTCCCACGGCGAAGGTACTTACTAAACAGCCTGTTAAAAATGGAAGAAACAAATTGGATTGTACTGGAATTAAAATGGTTAAAAAATTGTTCCACTAAAATTTTATGCGACTGTGTGGATATTCCAATCCTAAAAATACATCGCCAGAAACGATAACATATCAAATATTATTTTTTCACTGACCTCCTTTTCAGAAGGAGTTAGTTTGATCGATTCTTGCCATACAGTAAATCTCTATTGAATTTCAGAGTATGAGATTTAGATCATTATTAGTCGGTAAAACTATGTTACTAAAAAAACAAAAGCCAATTTACGATATTATCTATGTTCATATGAGGTCCTCGCGTGCCATTTCGATATTTAGACGAAGATAGTCATAAAGTTCCTAATGCGGAAGTATTATACTGGGACATTAACACGCATTTCAAATTTAAACATATATATAGTTATTTATGAATGTAGGTACAAATATCATACACATAGTTTTGTATTATTTCGGGCATGGAAGTGAAATAAAGCAATTTGATCCCTTAACCATTTCTTAATCTTCAAATTAAAATTTATACGAGTAGTGCAAACGCAAATCTTGTTCCCTTGACGTTAAACGATAACTTGGAAACAGAGGTTCGTGTTCAACAAAAGCCACCACTTACACCTATTATCGTATTAAATTATTCACCAACAATTACTACTGGCTAGAACGCTTTATTTCCTGCCTCGAAGCTAGTTCAGTGATAACAAGCTGAGGGGTCGGATATTGGACTGATAACATCGCAGTTACGTCACGCAACGCTTAAGTAACTCGAGCTTGTTCTTTATTCATCGTGGGGCTGTCTGAAAATCTAAGCCCTAACCACAAACAAGCTAAGCTCATACATATTAATGTTTTATCTACATCACTTAAAGCGACGGTGAGTAACGCCTCGTCGCTTTAATGTGTTCCCCGAAATTTTCCCCGTACGTGTCGAAATTCTGTCATAGTTCAGTACTTAGCGAATGCGTGACCCTTTTTATAAGCAGCTAAGGCACATGTGTTAGTACTAATGTGATCCTATTCGAACCTCAGCCTTTGTTTCATCTTTCTTTCCTCCCCAGAAAAAGAAAAAGTTTTCGGCTTGGAATAGGGTCGGGAATTCAATTTGTTTTAAATAACTTACTCAATGCCTAAGACAAGTAGAATAAAAGCAACAACGACCAGTCACAAGACTATAATACAGTGTACTCTAATATATTCCATAATTCAATATCGCAAAACACATTTAGGAAGCTATCGCTATTGGATTCTACAGACTATTTGCTTCAGGAACTTTTATCGAAGCCCGTAGGCTGGAGCCGTGACATGAACGGAAAAATAGAACACAATATTGTACGATTCACCTCAACAATTTCGTTTCATATCTCCGGGAATGGCTCAGACACTGCAGATGCGCTAGTCATTCTGTACAAATGCTACACAATATATACTTCAACTTGATGCACATAAAGGGTATCGACGACAAAGTATTCGCAAGAAATGAGTTTGGAATTGAAGAAATTAAATTTTCGCCTCGAAGATTATTCTTCTGACACCAATGTTGAGCGTATTGGCCTTTATCGGGAATAACCGGTTCTTTGCAATGTTCGATATTCAATTATGATCGGGGAAAAGAAATATATTCCTTTTGAGTTTTTATAATCTTGATAAATATTATAAGAATGGATGATGCTCTAAAGTTTTAGGAACGCTTCAGGAATAAATTATTTATTCTTACAAAGCTATGTATTTTGAACTAGACTTGTATAAAAAAGTTTTGTAAAAAAATGTAGAGCTAACTTTATTGAAAACTTTTGATTAGATTTAGAATTACTAGAATAAATTGTACCTTCATCTATTTCTAAATATATAAATAGAATAAAACTTATCGTTCCATCAAAAAACAATATTTTGCTTACTTAATTAATAAACCGATATTGTGTCCAAAAGTTCTTCACCCAAATACATTTGTATTTAGTACTCAAAAATCATGTTCCACTTAAACCTTACACGCCTAATAGTCTCTCATTTGTACCTCATTCATAATTTTCACTGGAAAATACAGTTCAAGTGTTTAGTACAAGCATGCGGCGGTTCCCTCGTAAATCGTTTAAAGGTTGGGCGTTCTTCGAAGATGAATGTGCTAGTCTGACTGATATATTTTCTGTCTACTGAAACCTTTCCTACGTACCATGTTAATATTTTAAGTGTACGTGTATTTCAAGCTTTTATGTTTTTCTGCTTAATACCATATATATGAGCTAACTGAAATCAAATACTTTCAAGGATGAATCGATTGAGTAATTTGTTTCATGTAGGTAGAAATTGCTTTGTTTATTATTCTACATATAAAACCTTTTAACAAATTTACTAACTCCTTATTAGATATCAGGAAAGCAATATTATGACACTGTTATTCTTATAACAAAAGTAATATTAAGGGCTGACATATTCATCCATCACAGCATCTTTGTCCGGAAAATGAAAACTTGTAAAATTATTTTGGCGGGAACGCGGTTAGCAACATGACAGCTACGAAAGAGATTATATATGACAGAACCCAATTTACGTTGCTTTTTTGACAACTTGCCTCATTTTGTTTGTTTTATTTTTCTATAACAATGGTATACGCAATTATTAACAGCATTTTAGACATTTTTATATAGACATAATTGGTCATATGACCAATATGATGTATCGGTCTATACCCCTCATCGATACGGTGAGATATACTATTTGACCTGCTCAATTGTGAACAACACAGCTGTAGCTTTCGCTTGTACGATCTTTCTTTCACGAAACCTTAATTTACTTAAAAGAAAATAGCTCTCTGTACCGAACGTTAAGCCTTAAGGTAGATGTGTGTACACTCCATATTTCATCTAAATCGTGTGACTTCGTCGTTCGCGCGTATAATGTGCGCAGTTTATCGTCATAATCCCAGTGTAACGGCCCATACTTTTGTATTTTCAAATCGTGCCACCGCTTTCTTTCCATGTAAAAATGCAATAAAAATTAAGCGCGACCGCAGCGAAGTGGGCTTTAAACGCCGCACCACTTAATTTCGAAGCGATAGCAGGTTGTATACCTCATAAAATTAAGCGCGTAAGTACACCAAATAACAGCAGCTACGGTTACACGTAAGGTTTTGTTACTTTAATGATATTAAAATTCTCAAATTAGCGATAAAATGTATATTTAAGTGTGAATTTTAGCGTCCAAGCGACTCAGTACTAATGATCAACGCTAAGCTTTCAGCTTTAATGACTCTTTAAAAGTGGAGTCAAATACTTAGTTGAAACAAACGCAATACTGAATAGTATAATGTGTCTCTGGAGACATTGTATTTATTTTCTCCTAGAACTGAACCAATTAAATTTAAGTTTATTCATACGTTTGGGTATTTTTGGATGGATTTTGTTTTTCTTTTTTGTAAGTTATAAGTATTAATGTTCCTTACGGAAACCTCTTCGAAAAAGCCTTCACGAAAAAAATAACTTTGGTCACAAAGGCCTGCGAACAAAATTGTTCGTAGATTGACATAAGCGGATTTTCTGCGCGTTTTCTTGGCGTGCTTCAGTAATGGCAATGATCGAATACGGTTCATTTGAGAATCCCTTTGTGGCCGTCGTCACAGATGGACGTAGGAGCCAACAACAAAGGCCCATTATGGGGGAGGCAGCGCGCTCGGCCTCGTTTGAATTTGGCAGAATAATCCCGAAATATCCGCATCTTGAGTTATCTTCCAACAAAGAACTTTTCGAGTGCATACGTCGGATGAATTCGTGCATTGTACGACTACTTCACTTCATCACAATACCCACTTTTACAGTTTTCGAGTAAACAAATTTTATGGTCTAGGAAATTCAATAACAACTTGACGTATATCCTTTTAAGAAAACTAGTTTAGAAGCTTCTGAAATATATACGCCAAAATTTGCAATTTAGTTATACTGAATCATAATTCTGTTCAGAAAACTTTAGATACAGACCACCAAGAGCCTTACGAACATACTTAATAGCAATTTGTCTTGCGATATAAAATTTATATCAAAAAATAAAACATTATAAAGTAGACCTCAATTTGGAATAAATACGCGAATAACCGTGTATCATATGACATGGAAACCTTAATCAAATCAAATTACTGTTTATTCATATTTCTATCAAAAATTTTCTTCTACAAAAAAATTCAAGAAACTCGATACCCTTTTCAAAATGTCAATTTATTAGTACACAAATATCTTGCTATTGTATAGAAAACAAACGAATAGTAATATGTAGGGAACTATACATTATATATGAGTCTACGCCAACATATTCCGTACACAATAATGAGCATTATATGACATAATTCAGCTACATTTGGCTGCCTTACCTTGTTCGAGATGAACGTATGAGAAACCCTGTAAGTCATTCGTTCAGCTTTACTTGTGACCCCATTAGTAAGGCTTTGGATGTGCGCCAAAATGAAGATTGCGAAACCGCTCTTAAAATCTTTAAGGTCTGCGAATTGAAAGTCGTGAGTCGCTAATAATTAGGTGAATTATGCTAATTTATTACTAATTGTTTGGAACGGAAGGTATTTAAAATGTGAGCTAAATTCTTAATTGTATGCCTTTCATTCGTGTAGATATTCCTTGAATTGGTCATCATATGATACAGTGAATCGTTCACAAGTACTGCTACGGCAATGGTCTAAGTGTCGAGTGTGCGTTTGCAATGACACTGCTATTCGATTCTTGCAAGTAAGAGGATAATTATAGCACCGGTTTACGCACACGTTTGCTTTGTGCCTTAGTACATTTTGAGCCAATGTACGCTACTCTAGTAAATGCATTAGTGCATTGTGTCAAACATTCAAGGGGATGTAGTCGTTATTTTATGTACGTATACAATTCTTTCCTTAGATCTTAACTTTTTCTTTAAAACGTCATTATATTTCATATAATATGCTCTTTGACGTATGCATGTTAAATATGTGAGAATATGAGGACGTTGCACAAACTTTTGTGTTTTAATTTTAGAAAGTAACGTGTGTTTTATAAAACTCCGACGGATTTGAAGGATTAGGAAAAAATTCCATTACAGACGGCACATTTCTATGAATACCATGTACTGTGATTTTACTTTTTTATTGCGATTTTTCTATTAAGTTCTCTACTTGTTATGTATAATAATTACTATGTACTAATAATATGAAAGTAGCTCCTTCCGTTGTTCTGTCTTTATGTCTGTCTCTCCTTCACACATGAACCATTAAATTTTGTACAGAGATTATTTGAAACTCGAAAAATTACATAGGATAGTTTTTTCTTGGGAATCCCTCCTGAACGGGATTAATACGCTCGTGAAACAGCGAACAAAGGTAGTAATGAAATAAATGAATATTTCGTACACATATAAATATCGCAATATTAGGTAGGTATTATACACCTTTAAATTAAGGATTCTTAATTAATGTTGTCAGTTGCAAAAGCCCCTACCGCCAGTGGTTTCGCGTTTAACATTTTAATTACATTCACAATTAATTAGGGTTTTGCATTCATACGACTGTAGATTTTTATAATACGCTTTTACATAAATAATTTGATTACTGGGATGTAACATTATAAAGTAACAATATTAAACTATGAATACAGATTTCGGCAATATTACAAAAAGTAAAACTTTAAAACTACTGTAAGTCCGTTTTTATACATTGTATGGACTATATGTATAAATTATTAGTTTGCTTAATGTAGATATATCTTAATATACAAATCCATATAGATTCATTGCCACTATTTGCAACGTAGCTATAAGTTTTTTATACACATATTACCCAAAACGATTAAATATTTGTTTGTTTATTTGATTGTACTGAATGGGTTCTAAAAGCATACGACTGATTTTAAAAATTATTTTACCATAATAATCCTACATTATCTCTAATGAACATAGAATTATTTTATTTTAAAGATATTAATGCACACGGTAGTAACGCCAAAAGCGCTGCTTCTTTACTATAAGATGAGATTAAAGATAATAAAGATTAAAAATATGTTTTTATTAATCAATGTGTCAAGGCAATTAACGTTGTTGTTTTATGAATATAGTTATAAGGCCTTATAGGTACTACCACACTTAAAACTACCTATTCGGTAACCTATAGGTAGTTTTAAGTGTACTTAAATCTAGGCGTCCAAAGTTAAGTAAGCATTGGATTCATTATTTGTATAGAAAATGCGTTCTATCATACAAATTGTGTGATATTCTGATACAGAATATTGCGATTTTTCAAATACGATGCGAACTCGTAATTTAATTATAATTAATGCACTTTAAGATGGGCTGTATTAAGCTTTTCCTAGAAAAATATGTTGTCCTCGCAATACATATCACGTTTACTCAACAATCGCAACATTCATAATGGAAATGTTCTAACGTGGGATCAGACGCCATTCAAGCATAATACATTCAAGCATGAATAACACACACTCCTATAAATAACTCTTTTATAAATATGAGTTATATCAAAACTGGTAAATAACATGTCTTTATTTATTTACTAGCTACTGTCCGCGGCTTCGCGTGGACGGATACAAAATTCTGTATTTTGTGGTGGCGAGCTTTTTTTGGAGAGGCCTATGCTCAATGCGAATATGGGCTGAATAGTAAAAGTAGTAGAGCTTTATAAACCCAAAACTTGTTTCTGATTGATTGTAATCGCTCGTCAGTGAAAATAATTCGTATCAATTATATAACGTTACGCTTATAGGAGTCGGGGTTTTACCCGCTTCTGAAGTCGCTTACAATGCGAATTTCACGTCATGTATATAATTATAGTATATATAATACATTTTACGGGAAGCAACAACAATACCTTCAACCCTTGTCATTATGTCACATATATGTCCAACTTAATTTTAACGCTGCTCGAAAGGAAACAAGCTGATTTCGTTTGGACGTAGGAAATCAAATACTTACATGAAACAAAGTATCTAAAAGGGTCTTTTATAAATGATGCTTTTAACCGACTTCAAAAAATGGAGGAAGTTCTTGATTCGACCGTATTTTTTATTTATGTTACTGCATATCTACAGTATGTATGAATATTATTATTGCTTTCGAGAGAGTACAATGTCAGTGTGGTCCCATAAAATTCTTGTTAAATTGAAAATAGGCACTGACTTTGAATAGATTTCAAAAATGAAATAAAAGTTATTTTCTACTTTTATTGTGAGGAAGACGGTTCTATGATTTGGCAAAATGTTAGTATTATAACTCATGTCAGTCCCATACCATAAACTACTGAATCTATACCATATATCTTATTCTAATACAGTCCATTATAGATCTTACAAAATATGTACCAAAAATCTAACTGCACTATTTATTTATTTATTTAGGAATACCAACATTTGCTTACATTTAATCACAGCCCTAAAAATACACTCACTAAATATACATAACTAAATATATTAATAAAAAATAACTGAAACTGAACAAAGTCAAAAACGCTCTGCGATCGGACCTGAACCTAACAAATTTCATGATTGAATAAAAAATATTTATTGAGTACGTACATTCTTTAATCAAATTAGAATTTGTAATTGAATTCCAGGAACCCTTAAATATAAATATGCTAGCTGGGTTGACTGTTTATTAATAAACATTAATAATATAACTTGTTAATTTTAACAGAAATTCGAAATATTCTATCCCGATTCTATAAATATCACAATTAACTGTTGCTATGCTGTACATAAATATAATATAGTATGTACAAAATAACCTTTGAGAAGCAATTTTGTTCGGTTTGTTGAATATTTCATCTTAAATACGCTAAGAGGATATCTGAAACTCGGATAACACTTGTATTAAAGCAATCTCGACCTTTATCTGACACAAAATAAAGTAAATATAATAAGAATCAATATATCTTCAAGCGGTTGTCCACTTGTGTACTAATTTATTATAACTGTTACGTTAATTTTAAATTAACAAGTGATTTTTGAAGTGAAAACTTTTGCCTGTAGCTTCACTTTGAATTGTAGTACTATAAGTTATGTAGCGATTATTGTAGTTTCATCCAAATTCAGTTGTAAATTTTAATATGTAACAAATGACAATATATTCATCACCAAAATGCGTTAATAATATATTGGACCGTCTATTAAATAACGTGAGGTTCCAAAGGGGAGGTCTATATAGAATCACGGGATTTTACAGGAAATTGGTTAACCTAAACCTCTATTTTATGAATATTTAAAATAGTTTAAAAATTGTATAGATATTAAAAAGACATGTGGAAGGGGAGTTGAAGGTTAAACCTCACCAAGTATCACTAAGGGGGAGGGGGAGTAAAAACGAAAAAAAAAATATCACGTGATTATTGTATGACACCTAAACAGGACGAAAACAAAGCAAAATCGATCTCGGTTTAAGAACTTATGCTTTCGAATGGTTAACAATGCTCGCTTACACCGGGAACGTTACCGCATATACAAACCCGTTGTACAATTACATAAGCCAGAGTTTCATATCCCATCCAGAGTCTCATTTGAGGCTGGTAGCACATGTGACGACTGGCGTCCTTATATTGTTAGTCCTTAGTACGCTACGTGTTATGAAACACAAAAATACCTCAGATAAACTTTAATAGATACAAGTTTATTTCAGTACATAACAGATTTTTTGCAAACGAATTACGATGTATATCATTTGAACCACTCGAATTTTATTAAAAATGTGATATACAAGCAAACACAAAACGTAATAATTTATATCTTTCATTCTAAGCACATTCCATTGTAAAGTCAATAACCGAAGTATGAAATGTGGAGCGACGAGCAATAGATACCGGCAAGGCATCTCAGTTCTATTTCCCATGGCACTGAATTAATAATAAAACAGGTCTACGAAAAACCAATAAATATCCTTCGCGTTCTTCCTGTCTTCTCCAATTTTAGATCTTTCCTTTTATTCGAACACCATATTATTTACTCAGGTTTATTGGCAAGTAATTTTTTTTGTAATAAAATCTGTTCAAAGTTCTTTATTAGTTAGGGATGAAAAATAGCTATCAAAAGTAAGATCTAAGTCTTTTATATTTAAATTTTAATAAAACATGGTAAACTTATATAACTTATTTTTAATTTGCAAAAGTTGTCCTTTCGCCAATGTATTATTTGCGTACCTAAATGATAAAATCCCACTATTCTATCTACCATCTGTTACCAATTAAATGTACGAGAAATTTTGCAGTAAATCGTCATAAATACAACCAATAACCCATTATCGAAAAATATGGTTCGATCGCACTGTCATAGTCATACAAAGCAATGTGTAAACAGAATTAGTCGTTATATGAATTGAATGGGTATGGCAACATAAATATGAATTTACAATTTCCAGTGCAGAGGCTTGCTTTTAGTCAAATTGAATTGTATTGGACGTAGACATAGCTATGCTAATGTTCTGTATGCCCTCTTAGTTGAAATGTTTGCCGGGCTGAATGTATCGATACGCACATTCCCTTTGTGAAATTCGGTCTGATTTCACTCAATTATGAGTAATAAGCTAGTATGGGAGCAATCGGATAACATGCTTGTGATTGCATAATGGGCGATTATCTTGAATATCTCTTTAACGAAGTCAAACTAACGTTGTTTAAGCTTTCTTTCGCTTTTCTATAAATCTATTATTTTTAATACAGCAGTAATAATAAGGGTTTCTTTTATACATTATCTTTGAATTCTATTCCGATTCATATTATACCAATAATTGGAGTCATAAATTTTTATGAAACCTGTATTGTTTGAAAGAAAAAACGCCTGCAGAAACGGGTTAATAATATAATCAATCTATCTGAGTTGTATTTCAACTTGCACCGCAGATCATTATAAAAGCAAAAGATATTAATAATTTCAAACCTTCTGTCAGAGCAAAAAACTCGTTAGAAATCAAAAGCGACAAAGAGTAAAAACAAAGGCGATGATTTTAATAATGCACAAGTAATTAACGAGATGAACTTAGTGAGTCACGAGGCTTCTCTCCAAGGTCGATAGAACACTTAAAGGTATAACATTTATTTTTTTAATGAATTATTCATCGAGAATTAAAACCGATATCAAATTAAAAAATCAATTATATTCCGTCTACAGCTGCCGATAAAAGTGTCTTTTGTCTTGAAAACAAAGCAATGTGAGCGCAAAGTAATTAAAAGATAGAAAATCTTTTACATTTCACGTCGCGGGTGAATTTGACTTACAATTCAGTGGGAGTGCTAAAGATACAGAAATTTTAGTAAACTACGTGTTTAATTATTTTTTATTGACCGTACGAAGCGAGGTCTCAGAGTTGAGATGGCCGGGCGATGACGCGATATGTTTGTATGTAAGTATGAAAAACTTTGTCCGACGTCCGTCTGAGTATGATCCGATACAATCTTGTTTAATTTTGAACGCAAGTACATAAAAAAAATCTTGAGTACAAAAATGAACCAAATCCGTAGGAAAGTAATAAAGATTGGGGGAGTGAAATAAGCGATTTTCATATGAATATAGCCGAGTGTGGTGTCAAATGAAAGGTCTTGATTTATATATTACAACGTGAGGTCTAGCTCGGAGCCATTGATCTATATTACAATTATTGTTATTCATAATTTGTAGAAATATATTAAATATTCCAAATCCAATCATTAACTATAATTAAATTTTTATCTTGTTAGTTTAACATCACATTTCAGACAGTGATTGATACACAAACAATTTAGGGGAACAGCAATACAACACTATCGTAATTATACACTGGCTAAACATGTTATACTAAAGCGATATGATAATAATCGGAACAAAATTTACATGCAATTTACATAGTAATAATGTTGGCATCTCTATTTTTCGATACATTGTTACCCTTTCATTTTAATTGCGTACCAATGCAAATTAGACCTTATTGTTTTGGGGATGTAAACTAAATTTTGATTATATACAATTTGATAACAGAGAATATTGTAGTGCAAACATAGTATTGCTCTTTGTAACCCCTGGTGAGCGAACTCTAGCGGTTTCAATGTTTTGTATCAAAGACGCGTTTAATGAACGTTATATTGTGTTTGTATATTAGTTCTATTTGTTTAGTTTAGATTTAATGCCATTGTATAAGATAACAATCTTGACTTTCAAATAACATAGAATAATTTTGTTGATTTAAACAACACGCTATATGTAAATTATTTGGAATATAGAATGTTTTAGTAATATCATTTTTCTTTGCGTTTTTCAAACAAGCCTTGCCCTGACAGTTAGATATTTATTGAATTAATATCACTGGCTTTAAATTGGAAATAAATAATATTCAATTATACAATAAACAATAATCATAAAGGCGAACAATGGATACGCCCCCGGCGAGCACGTACCAGGCTCGCATGAGAGATGTGGGGATCAAATGGCACCGAGCACAAAACTTAGCACTTTGTAATTTTAGAATGCTCAATAACAAATTGTTGGGGTTTCTAGTTGCCGGGCAGGGGCGCGCCAATTTATTTTTCGGTCGCTATCCAATTATTTTTGGGCACGTTAGTGAGGCATAAATCTGTGTTGGGCCGTGGGCACCCGGGCCCACCTCATAATACCCCCAACTAAGTTATTGCGTAACCGCTGACACTTGCGAAACATCGTTTACATAAAATCGAGAGTTTATTTTTACGTGGGATTTGTGAAGTGCTTTTATTGGATTGCCCTTTCAGCTCTGAATAATGTTTATCTGTTGTTTTTATTTTTACTCGCGCAATTTTTTCTAAAAGCTAAATCGAAACCAAAAAATTTAATTTTATTAAAAACTTGGGTTTGGATAAATGAATATATCAGCAATTTTAATTTATTTTCATTATTGTTTCAGGTACGAACATATTTCATAAAACGGCTCTTCAAAAGCGCAGTTACGTAAGTCGACATCAGAAAATTATCATTCATAAAACTATGCGCCCCAGAGAAATGTGCCGTGAAAAAATGACTCGGGATGGTTAGGTAAATTTTAACCATTTAACTTAATTACTGAGTAGGTAATGGAGTTTATGGCTTCATTATTAATCTCGCGCTGTGCTTTCTTCCTCGAGCGTCGGAATATAACTTCGAATGGCCCCTTTAATTTGGCGCAAGCGATTCTAACCCTTAATTTCGTTGTACATTTAGAATTTACTTTCAAACACATTTATGGAGGATGGGGGAGTAGCGATCACCCTAGGCGCCTATCAAAGGAGTGTCGCAAGATTTGACGGTAAAAACTTTAGTTGTGTTTTGGAATTGTGTTTGTGTGTGATTTATTATATGTCACTCGCATTTGTTAGATACAAAGTTGTTGTAGAGTTTCACACGTAAGCACGTAGAATTTAAACCACTGAGTTTAGAACACTTTGTTTGATAATCATTATTAGACTAAATATTGTTAGAAATACCAACAATATTTAGGCAGGGATTACCGATTAGGTAGGTGAGCATTTAAATATATATCCCAAATATAGGTCACAAAGAAGCTCAATAAATTTCATCTCGATAATATTAATACATTCACTTCTAGTAAGTTTTGAAAATAATTCGCCTCAAAACCTTTTATGAGGCTAATTAAATATTGGAAAAGAGCAAATATACCGAATAACTTAATAAAGGTAATGTCGTAAATTAAATACAAGCTGAGTTACTCTATCACAACAATTACCCTCAATAACTTCCCCTCCGCCCAACAAAATCAGGGAGCGTTTGGATAAAAACCCGAAACATAATTAGTGGGTAATGGTCCCAAATGCTATAAATCTTGAAAGTTGAATCGACGGTGACTCCAGACTACGTTAGTGGTTAGCGGTTAGCTTCGGCCAACGATTGACATTAATTGTTATTGCCGTCGTAACAATTACGTTTAATCACGTGCTTACGTGCTGCTTGAGAAAAAAATATTGGGTTATAAAAATAATAATAGTTTGTTTTAAACTATTTTCACCAGAGCAAAACTAAAGGTCGATTATCGTATCAGTCGTTATACAGGAGGGTATGCGTGATATCACTGTCACCTAAAATTGCCATACTTTGCCAATATTTTAAAATTAGCATAAAATATATGTAAGGATGAGTAAAATTTTGGGGACAAAAAGAATTTTAAAAAATCATAGAGCTCCAACATCTTTTAACTAACCATATAAGTATCTCATATCATCTTAGAAAGGTACCAGGATCCCATAATACAGGAAGATTTTGTAACACAACCACTATTTTATCTTCTCTGATTCCCTTTAGAAATCACTGTTATCGGATTCTAAATTGCATTTAACAATTCTGATATAAAATGTCTTAATTAAGAAGTTGTTATTTAATAAAATATTTATTTATTATATGAACCGGTTGCCGGTTGCCGGCGACAAAGTGTATAAGGTTTGCGGGGTAAAAACGACCGGTGTATGAAAGCTCAGACATCGCTTTAGAATAATATAAGGGCCGACAGATTTCTTACAGGGAATCGGCATTAAAGAAAATCGTCTCGTCCGTTTGATCTCCACCTTACCTGAATTCATTTAAAATGTAATTATTCATAAACCATTTTTGGCCAACATTTTCTTTTACATTTACCCAGAACATAATAATATATTGTGTGATGTAAATATCAATCGTGGGTATGACAGACTTTCCAGGGATGCTGGATATTATTATCGCAACTATTAATCTCATTTATGCGAAACATATTTTAATTCCAAAATTAATTTGCTCTATTCCGCTGCGAGTAGATTAAGTCTCCACCATTTCTCGAGAATATTATCATATACATTAGAAAGGCAATATTTTAGATAGACCCAGAGGTTAATTGCCGCTGTCGTCTTATTACACCGTCCATAACCTATTTACGAGACCCCTGAGGAAGATTTCCCCTGAGCTAACTGGCTAGAGTGATGTAATTTGACAGGATTTGCATATTTTAACGTGGATTTCGTAATACGCTTGTGTAGCGTTTAATAGATATATTTTTGTTCCAAACTAGAGTTTGTTGCTTTGGGATTTAATGGATAATTAAATGGGTTTATAATTACAAAGCTCTTTGAGTCGGATAATCGATATTGCCGAACGATATTGGAAGGGTGGTAACTAAGAGAAATTCTATTTTTACCGAACTAATAACGTGTTAACAATTTATTAGCGGGTCTTTGGATACTTTTAGTAATTTAAGGTCGGGCATTTAAGTTTATATTAGGATCTTATATAGTGCAAGCTAAATCTAAATCAAAATTCAGATGACAAAATTTCATTTAAAATCGACCTCCCAGAATTCTTTTGCGGTTTATTGGAAACCATAAGACTTGAAAATTTCACTCTCTGTATAAGCTATGTATGAAACTATTTGCATTTTGCGCACGTGCTCTAGATGCTTGAACGGAAAATTATTGAATTCTCTGCCACGAATACAAGGAAAAGTTTTCAAGTGGGGTTGTAGGGCCAAATCCGAAACTATGCCAAATATAGGGTGCGTATAGTTATTCTTTGTTATATAAATCAGTTCTATTTTAACTTACAAAAATTAATTTTCTATAAATTGTGTTCATGTCGTACTGTAAGCAACAAGGACATCACTTTTGAACTACTTAATATTTTTTTTATTTTGGCTTTTAAAGCTGTATACGATAAATCGCTCCCGCATTTTATAAAATAATTAAGTAAATTGTGTTATAAAAGAAATTCGCCAAGGCATCTGCGACACTGGTGTTTTGGATGTTCACGTGTTGCGGTCAGTCACTTAACATCAGGTGAACCACATGCTCCGCTTACCGTCTGTATAAAAAAAAGCTACATAGTAATTTTAAGCTACGGGAGCGAATCCTCCCGGAACATCTAGCTTATACATAAAATAAAATTATATTCAGATTGAATATAATTTATTCTCGTCTCATCTTATTGAATATAGAAATCTCTCGGATCCGTTCCGCTTCAATTAAGCTACGTGCGCAGGTTGTATTGTGCTCGTGTGGATTTTATTAGAAATTATTCCAGATTTGTTCATCACACTTATTCAATAGCCTATTCCAATCATACTTACCGGGAATGTTTTATGAATGAAGGGGAGTTGTTATTAAAGTACGCCAGTTTTATTAAGATTCAGTAATAGAATTTTATTAATAACATGTGGTGAATGAAGGGTAATGAGAGGTCTTCTCATTTAACTAGATAAAATTCGCTTCGTTTTGTAAAGGATCCCCCAGTGTTGCCAACGTTATGTATTACTCAAATTAGCGTACATAAGTTCGGGAGCTCCCTTTATCTATTTATAATTTTATCTTTCGTCTCTCTATCAAAATACAAAACGTAAGCAATAACAAATTTTATTCGATGTTTTACTAATATGAACCAAAAAAATATGCAGGGAAATTAAATACCTAGAAAGATCACCAATTAAGCGCTATACAATTTATGTATCTCTCTAGTCACTGATGACCATCATTTAACGCTGACAATAAAATGTACACTTTGCAATCAGGACTTTCAGGAACACTGGCTAGCAACGTCGTAAAATATTAATTTATGGTCGAATATAGTTTCTAATATAACTGCTGGAGGCGATGTGTTATCGTACTAATATTTAACGCCGTGCCACTTAGGTTACGTGAGAAAACCTCGGTTCAGGCACAGTTGTAGGCGGATGTGTGAAATCGATCCTAATAGACCAACATCTACTTTAAAATCGTAATGTTAGAGCAATGTATCTCCATACTTATTATATCTATTCGGATATTTAATTTCTCCCCAATCATATATAAAATGCAAGCCAAAACTTACATTTTTCTTATCTTTGATATAAACATTTTTATTCATAAATGAATGCGGCGGTACCGAGGAACTCTGGCCAATAATATTTTACCCGAAACGATCTCCCCCAAAGTCGTCACAATCCAGGGCGAAATTTCGCAAAAATGTCCCGAAATGGCCAAGTAAAAGCGGAATTACGCTAAATATTTTGCCTTAAAATTAAAAATATATAGTGACGCTTTCGGCGCGGAATTTTCGGTATTTCAAGTGAGGGCACAGCGCGCTACAACTTTTATGAGTCGGCCACTATGTTCAATGTTTTGTTCCCTTTTTTTCAAACACGACAGAAGCGTCGAAATCCTATTTCTGACCTGCCGATATTTTTTAAATTTCACCGTGCGCCAGGTTATAGAAATAAAGTTTTGGTGCCCATTTTATTTGGATGCCTCTGTTAACATTTATTAGCGTAGAACTTTTTTTCTCAGTTTTGTTTGTATCAATATTTTTTACACAACAAATAATTTTAACTGTAAACATGGTATCGATAAAATTGGTGAACTAATAAATTGTATAATTCCATTATACCTAACAGGATTTCCAAACAGTTATCAAAGAAAAACACATAGAAAAGTTATTTTAATATTAATACTTGAGTAATAAAAATATAATAAGTAATATGTAAGGAGATCTAGAAGCATCTGTGCCCACAAAATTTCTATACTAAGCTGGCATCGATTTAGCATAACGTGTTTTGCGATCAGATTCCAAAATGAAGGCTTTGGGAACTAAAACAATACGAATATCTGCTTTGAATTGCAAAAATGTTTCTTGCCTGCCGTTTGCGAATCACAGTTTGATATAACTTATTTTGGAATAAGTTTAATATTTTATTCTGTTTTCGTTTGAAGGCGGCAAAATGAATACTGTTGTGGAAACATAAATCTAGTCTTTGTGTTTACTAACTGGTAATTTTTTGTTATATTTTTATTTTCCCACCCAATTTTTATGGACTAGTTTCCATCAAATTGGGTGAAAATAATTGAAACAAAAATTAAAATATACGCAACATTAAATTAGTATCGTTTGTTTAATATTTTATTCTAAAACTTCGCAGATTTTTCTTTTCCTTCCATACTCTTTATGCGCATATTCTCTTTTCCTTCTATAGTTTTTTTTGGAAACCAGAATTGGTTAAATATGATTGAAGAGGTATGTGTTGCTTCTTTATGATTATGATAGTCCCATATAATTTCAAAGTAAACAAAGGTTAAATTGATTCAAGATAAACATACAAAAAGCTTAACAATGTACCTTCCCATAATGATGTAGCACTGACTAAAAAGTTGGCGCGTTCAACATTCAACGTGCAACATTTGAAATTATAATTATACCTACTGAATTCAACGCGTAAAAACTTTTTTAATTCTTTAATGGAGTCATTAAATATCAAAATTAAATTGTATTTAAGCGAACGTTTGCGGGTGTAAAGGTATTCAATTTATTTGGAGACTTGTCATTTCAATATTGTATTAAGGAAATCATTGATTAATTACTATTTATGAGTGGTGAAGGATAGCGTTCATTTTAAGTTTATTCATTCTACCGTACTTTAAAATACATTAAACGAGTATCTCAAAAATTTTAACGTACCAGCTAATTTAAAACTCACCCAATTGACTTGACATTAACGGCAAAACATCCATTTCAACGTACACGAAAATCTAATAACGCGGCTATTTATCTCTCAATTACAATATAACACGGAGCCATTTATTAATTATTTTGACATAATACCGTACGGGCACATGCGAAAGCACTCGAGTGGTTTACACATTACACCTACCTTTAATACTTATTGATTACTGGATTAACGACTAGAAATTCATTATGTAATGAGTACTGTGAGTCGAGTATTATTGTAAAGATTATTTTTGTTGTTTGGTGGCCCTTATTTCAGAAACTACTGATCCAAATTATAAAAATCTTTTCCGTATAGATTGACCATTCGTCAAGGTAGCTGCACTAAACAGTTTGTCTATTATATTTTTGTAATTACAAAAACAACGTAAAGTTTAATATTTTCTTGCGTTTATTTAACGCGAGTGAGCTAAGATGCCTGAAAAACTCTTGATTATATCAGACCTGTGAAAACTATATATATGTAATATGATATCCCCAATTTTTCAAATGTTTTTAACTCCGCTATTTAGAACTGAAATCCAAAAATCGATATTTATGAAAATCAGCCGAGCCGTTCTAAAGTTACAAGTGATTTAGCTATAGATGACTCCCACCTGCATTTTGAGGAACAAGCGCGTTTGTTTTTGTCCTGGGACGTATTGTGTCCGCCATTGTGGTCAGGCACTGAGCGCTTTTATGCGACACAATAGGCGTCTTATCTGCAACTGTAATGTCAGGTTGATTTAATCAAGCCTTGGATCCAGACTTGATGCATGTCTGCTGGCTTGGCTTGGCTCGGCTGTTGGCTTGCGTCTCGCTATGGAATGAAATTTGTATCGCTAGGTTAATCACGTTTTTATGTACTTTTTTAATTACAGTTCAGGTTATACCGATTTATTACTAAATTTTTAACAAAAATAACTGAAAAAGATAGAAATTACTTCTTGATATCAATATGGATTCAGAGAGAATTTAAGCTTAACTTACTGTCTGAACTAGCCAACTAACTTCACGTTTATAGACATAGATGTCGGAAAGAAATCGAATTAAAAATCAACGCGTCGAAAAGTTATAAGAGGTTTAAATATTGGCCAGTGATAGACTATTATGCTCACTTAAAAGGCTCAGAGCACAAAAAACTTGGAAAGCCTTTTCGAAGATTCGGAAAATAAATGAAAAACGAAGCAATTACCGATTCTTGGCCGAGAATAAAGTTTGTTTTACTGGCAAGGAATTAATATTCATTAAAAAATCTTTCTCGGCATCATTCTGTTGAAACTTTGTAATCAGCCCATGTCGGAGCGAGGCTCCGCGGCGGGTTTGTCAGCGAATTTTCAGAGTTTTGTGACTTTCTAAATGGATTTTTCCTGCTGTTATAATTCGAACAATTTGGGCGGAGGATATTTGCGCATTTTCAACCGGTGATTTTTTCGATGGATGTTTGCGGGATTAAAAAATTACTCTTTCGGTCATTGGTGTTTATTTTCTAATTTTTATAAAACTCTTTTTTACCTGTGGTTTGATTGGTATTTATTCACTAACAAAAAAGTAATCAACCCTTATAATGTGAACGGAACAACCTTAATTTTATTTTTATGCACTCGTTGCATTGGAGTTTTAAATTCTACATCTAATTCCATACGCCAAAAAGTAATAATAATTGATCAAATTTGATTATCTTTATATTAAAAATTATTCATTGAAAAATTCCAAAAATACATTTATGCGTGAAAATTGAGAACCTAAAATTATGAATAGCATACACCATTGACCTTTCCATTCAACACCTTACCTTTTCACCTACGACGCCCAATCGGGGTCAGGTTTCTAACATTTAAGTAGCATTAAACAAAGGTCCATTCGCCTATCAATTTCCAACATTGCCCATCATGTACGTACCCGCCGCCGCCATACGTCTCTGTCATTACCCGTGACATAAATATATTCGCTACAACGGAATTTCGGTACGTCCTAGTCTGCAACAATTTATATACACATTTTTAACGAAAACCGACCTTTTCACCAATTCAATTTAGCGTCTACGTCTTGTGTCGTGTGACATTTCCTGGAACCCCTTTTGACTTAATCACGGATGGGAATGCTAACGTGAAATGTAAATACGGTTGGACGAACGTCTAGGCAGTGTTTTGTATTAATTGTAATAGAAATTGAACATTGTTTGTTTGGAACGTTTCATGTAGATAGTAATGCGAGAAATGTTTATACATTAGGCTGTAAACTAACCAACGATTTTTCAATTAAAGAGAAACAATACACAACGTTGCGTTGTCTTACAATAGGGTACAAATGATTGTTTTTGTTAATAAAAGCGGCGTAAATAAAAGAACAGTAAGGGTCAAAGAATACCTCCTTAATGTGTCACTTCCGCGCACTGTCAACATCGAGCGAGCCGCGACCCAAATAACGCTTTATATTATAGCCCTGCAAGCCTTGAAGGGTTGAAACATTGACGGTCGGCTTCGCAAACAGTACATAAAGATCCGGCAATCTCACGGTTTTTCTGAATTAAGCCGTGAAAGGACATCCCGGCCGACCCTTCCGAATTTTCCTACTTCCCTACCCGGCTGGCACCCGCCCGCATTATTAAGTGATTTCGCTGAAACAAATCCACCGGACTTGGAATTACTTTAGAAATATTTTCGTCCACATATTTTTAGGAATTCCTTACTCGGTCGTCCGGCAGCTTCGCCGCAAATTATAGAGCGATTACGAAACTGAAATTGCGGACAATTTATCCATTTTGAAACCAGTTGTGTGAAAAATTTTACGCGGACGTTATTCCATTCGAATTAAATGTTGTGATCAAACCTATATAATATGAATCTATATTATAAAATCTAATCTATATAATATATACTAGAAGTTAGTTATAAATCTAGGTTATAAAATATATACTTTTTATTATGCATGAAATTTAACTATTTCTAACGGAACCATAAAAACCTGGTAGGTAGTTTAAGCAGTCCATATTACCTTAACATTATTTTCGTCTATTCAAGACTAACACCTGTCTTATTACATTAAAAACAATGCCCGCACTAAATTTGTTCCAACGTGGAGGGTCCGAAAAGGCCTTGACGAAAATTTGTGCGTCACAGAAATTAATTCCTCTCCTTAAATTTAATGCCTAGGCTATTAAGTGTAACCTCGTTCGTTTTATGACCTTCTTTAATCGCTGCTTAATGAAAAATGTGACATTATAAATTTGTTCTTCGCTTTTGAAACACTATTTTAGATAAGAATTACTCGAAACCCTATAAACATAAAATGTAAATTGAATGGAGGTGTACTTTCAGCATAATAATTAATTAGAAGTGCTAATAGTTTTGAAGTAAAACTTACATTTTCCAGTTTTTCAACACTTATAAAATGAATAAAATACGAGGGAAGAGAGAATTTATAAAATACCAACATAAAAGCTAGAAAACGCTGTTTCGCTTTTATTAAAATTAAAAATTAATAATACTGGTCTGGGTATTTCTATACTAGCGCGCTTATAACTTATTTATTAAAGTTAGTAAATAACGTTGAGAATGGTTTGGTAACTTTCGAGTTTCGAAATATGAATAACAGCGATTGTAACTGAGAAGTTGGGCAAAACTCGGAATTGCTAGCGCCCGAAGGCATCGGATACTTGGCAACTTAAGGGCCTGTATCAGTCCCCGTCCCGGGGGGCGAAGGGACCTTCATACATATTATTGTATAGATTAGCAATTGAAATATTCAAGTTTGTTTACTTAATTTGTGAATTCCCAATTGGCCACGTTAGCGAAATAAGCAATTAACATTCTGTGCACGTAGTGAGGTCCACAAAATGTATTAATAATATGGTTTTTACAAGTATCTGTATTTAAAATTGCTAAAAGACCAGAGACCTTTATTAAGGTTGAATCGATAGACATTCATGATCCTGTTTGGTTTAATGTTCGTTAATAAGTAACATGATACATTTAATACTTATTATATAAGGTGTACTTTTTCATGTCTGTATCAAAATTTTGCCCAGATTATATATAAAGAACAACTTTATAAGTTTGTTTATAACTTAACTTCGTCAAGGTGTAGATGGAACACGAAGCCCTTTAAACTTTCATCACACTTCCAGTTTTAGGTAGGTATGACTTAATTTTTAATAATACATAATGTCAGATATCTTATAAATATTTTATCGAAACTTATAAATGTGAAACACGGGTCTTTATATAGTTTTAAACAATTCACAGAAGCTATTATTCTACAAGAAGCACAACGTATTCATTCAGTCAAATAAGTACTTACTTGCTTTTTTGTGAGATATTTTTCATGTATACCTAATAGATATTTTATGTAAATCCATACATAGAGATAAAATTGTCTATTGTGTGTCGAGACCTTATCCTTACGATAGAAGCAATCGCTATAATATCTGAGAAAGTTATTAGATTCGCCATTCCGTATAATCCACGTATTATCATATTTGCTACCATATTAGTTGCTCGAAAGATTGCTACGAAATATTATAAAGATCTTAAAGAAACGATACTTTTTGTAAATCTTACTTCAATCTACTAAAGTACACGAATTGAGCTGATTTAAAAATCTGTGAAATAGACCATTAAATAAATAAATGAAACAAATATTCTGGGACATTTAACACAACGCCATCTAGTCCCAAACTAAGCAAAACTTGTACTATAGAAACGAGAGTATTATTTATATTAATGTTAACATCTAAATTGTTAAAATTGAGCGTTCATATTCAGTGTAGTTACAAAATTGAATTATCTGCATGACGTATTATTAACAAAAAAATCAAATAAATTGTACACGTTTCCTACCATAACAAAAAACGCTTGAATTAAGTTGCATAATTAATTTAATTCTTAATTTTTAAATGAAAATTAATAATTAATAAGTAACTAAAATGAACTTCAAATAAAAACTAAAGTTACTCATGCTGTTAAGTTAACAGTGAATATTCTTTCAAACATTTCCCTTCCTTCCGAGTTGTTTTATTTGAACTTTTTTGAATTACAGTCATGTTAAAAGTTTCCACGTAGATATTATTTATTCACGAAATCGTCTCTGGTTTTTAAAAAGTTCACTACATTTAGTCCGTTATTCTTTGTAACATAACTGATAATAGTAAGAATTCTTAATACATAAAAGAGCCATTTATGTTTCAATATTTATTCATTAACGCGATTTTTACGTACAGAGCCAATGTAATCCAATTTTGAATTTACCTTATGGATATTAAAATATTGTTGATTGTATGTCAGAAAATTTATAACAGGGATATAATTACAAGGAAGGTAATAACAGGTCTATCGTTTATTTATATTGAGCGGAAATGTTAAAAGCATTTATTAAAAGGTCTTTCTATTTTAAATGCTCTATGTTCTACACTTCAATATTTAAATCGATTGAACACGAATTCTGTAGAGGGTCAAATTTCATATTATATATTTATAAAAAAACAGTAAATAATAGAACAAATGTAAGTACCAATTATGAATTTATCTCATACTCTGAAAAGTCGAGGCTACGTCGAGAATACGTCTACAAGGCAAGGCAAATATTATAATGATGGTATAATTTTGATACGTTTTATAAATGTAACAAATATGAAGTGGTATAAACAACCAAAATAATATTATCCATTCATTCTTTATAAGAAAACTCACACGTATATAAGTTCGTGTAACATCTAAATCTATCAAGTTTCTATTGTCATTTTTTGCCGATTCACTCATCATAATGGCAGCGTCGTGTTAATGGGTTTATAAGCACCATTCTCACTTTACAGCTAATGTGTGTGTTGAACTAACTGTTAACTCTTTGTATGGAATTGTAATGTATCCCAACTGAATTTCTGCCTTGGGAGTAAAACTCAACGGGAACTAGCCAACAACGCTCGAGATAATACAAACATGCGTCTTAACAGCGACTATAATATTTTAAATTTGAAAGTTAGTTTGTACCTTTTTACGCTTCTTAAAAATTTGGCAAATAGTTGAAAGAACGGATAAGGACGTAGGCTACCATATACATATCCCAATAAAAAATTAATTTATTCATCAAGTCAAAATATTGTACATATTCATTATTGTGGATTAAATTCAATTTACAATTCTTTTCGTATTCTGAATAGTTAAAAACTGTATCTCAGAATACAGGGCCTATCCAAAAAACACGTATTCAATAAATTATGATAACACATTTGTATTCCAGTAATGACGGGAGAAGAGTGCATGCAATTAGATAAATATAGATTAAGCCGGCAAGGCATCTACGACATTTCATGTTGTAGATGTTCATGGGCTGCGGTCAGTCACTTAACATCAGGTGAACCGCATGCCCCGCTTGCCAGCTATAACATAAAAAAATATATATATTATGTCTCGTTGGATTTACGTGTTAAAGGTAGCTTATAATACAACCATCATCGAAGGTGAAATACTTAAATACGTAAGATGATAAACAAGTTGTAAAATATATAGATGCAAAAGACTAAAATGAACAAAAGCCTCACGAACAAAAACTCCTCACTTGCAAATTACGCCTCGAGCTTATACCGGCTATTCCCACTATCTCCAAAACTTAATCACAATCAAAATCATAACATTAGTGTAACAAAAGAAAATTGCCGAGCATTTAATTTGTATGCTAATTTATTGCCAGAGTAAGGTATGGTCGCTCCTAATAACCTGTTTCAATTAAGTAAGCTTTCCGACGTACAATGAAATAAGCATATTTTAATATTACATTCATTTTTGAGGTCTTTGTTAGATGTCTGTTTCTTACAAATCTGCTTTATTATTCCTTTCTTGTAATGCAGTGTAATAATTATAATTGTATATTTTTTTAGGTAGGTTAGGTATTTAGGTAGGTATTAGGTATTTTTGCTTTCATTTTTTATTATTTATTTATTTTGTTATTATTTAAAACATCTGAACTGTCCAATATCCTAATTTGGCTACGATCACCTCATGAATTGGAATTTCCTTACTTCTATATATAACATTAGTCGTTCTGCGCGAATATAGCCTATGTTCATTAGAGATAATGATGGACTCCAATAGTAAAGGAATTTTGAAATCAGTCCAGTCGGTAGTAGGAAACGACTGAATTAATTTAAAAAAAATATTTTACCTTTTTTCTGCTATATCAATCTATAGCCTATTCAATTGAAGCAAACAAACTAACCAAAAAAATCTTTTTTCTATGTATAATACTATCATGTATCTAAAAAAATACGTTTAATTGTTGCTGAAATGTTTGCCTAGAAATATCCAGAGCATCTGTCATATACATTTGCCCCGTCAAATAATACACTTTCTTATCAGTATTTCCTTCCTAAAGGTTCATAATACCAACTATTATTTTTTCTTCGCACTTCAGAATTGCTATATTTTATGGGTATCGATATTACTTTGCTTCGTTTACGTGGAAAATG
>LQNK01000338.1:46860-58778 GCA_001586405.1 Phoebis sennae | reverse complement strand
GATATCGATATTACTTTGCTTCATTTACGTGGAAAATGGGTTATAACCCATTTTGGGTTAAAACCCATGGGTTTTAACAAATTTTCGCTTCAAAACAAAACATTTATGCAAATTCCAATTAACTGACCTGTCTATTAGTATTTTTGTTAATGGTTGCAAAAGGGACTTTTTCGTTTAAAAATTGTTAAACCGATGTTTGAAAACGATACGTCCATCATGTTACAAAGTTCCTATTGTCTGATACCATTATTTCATTGCTTTTAAATAAAACATAACTGTATTCATTTGTATGATATAATATACTACATAATAATTCTTAAAAACGGTTTTTATAAATGGCTTACGTTTCTTTCAGAATAAATGTATAAAACTGTGTTTGAAAACGAAACGTTCATCATATGCAAATTCCGCGCCAATTAACAATACGTAGGGCTGCGCCGTTATTGATAGCGTTTTAAACGCAAGAACAAACGCGTCGATCACTAAGCAGCGATCAATCAGTCCTGTCGATGCTGAGCGGTGGCAGAATAAACTAAAATTAATAGCCGGCTTTAAACTTTCAATCTGGATATTTATTTTGAAGAGATCTCTGACAGGGATGCGAGTGAACCGGTGAATTTAAAGTCGAGTTTTGAGGGCACATGTGTGCGGTTTGCGGAGCATTTTAAAGTAAACTTATCAAAAACAAATGTAAATATATCCCAATGAGAATGGAGAACATGTAATTGATCGAGCGAATCGGCTTTGAGTCGAGATGGCCGGATGATTGTATGTTTGTATGAAAAACATTGTCAGTGGTCCTACCACTAGTTTATATACGTTTCACTTCTTTGTAAAACATCAGTTCTACTTTGAGGACAATTATATGATCAGTGAATAGCTATAAAATACTAGATGTCTCGCAAGGCTTCGCTCCTGTAACGTACATTACGTTACATGTGCATATAGCCTTTATGTTTCTTCAATTAATGGTCTAATTTTTTCAAAATCGGAACAGTAGGTCCTGAGATTAGCGCGCCCAAACAAGAAACTAGACTTACATTAAGTCCGCACCAGTTTACCCATTATGCACGTACCACTAAACCTAAAGGCAAATTATATAAAAGGATGCTTATTTTATTTGAAAATTCAAAAGGCGGCTTTATCACGTTTACCGCGTCTCGGGAAACAAGGTCGTCAAGGAAAAAGTGCGTTGTGATTTTGCAATTTACCTCTTTGTTGATATTCACTTTTTATATTGAAAGTTGATTGAAGAAAATTTAATTTTAAATTACGGATATTTGATTTATTTTTATAACAACAACGGTTCGAATAGTTAATAGTGAACCTCTACATGCAGACTTATGTTTCGTCGTAGACGCTTAGCTCGGCAGTCGGTACTCTCACCATGAAGGAGTTAAAACTGACTTTTAGGTAAGACTAACCGTTCTATCCACAGTTGCAAAACGGTCTTCGCTTGCACGTAGTCAACATCTTCAGCTAAAGCATATTCCTGAAATTTTAGTCAAATATGTAATAAGTCTTATCCCATTTTGTCAGAAAAGTGCATGCTGAAATTAAAAAATACATCACTCATTTTCGATGAAATCACAAAAAAATGGCCGAGACAATTTTTTGAACACTCCATTAATATAATACTCCACTAATTCAAAATCATCGGAAAACGTTTTTTGCGAATTGCTACAACGGCATTAATGATAATACATTCCTGGAAACGAAAGCTTTAACTCCGTAAAAACCTAAATTGAATTCATTTAGATCATCCATCAAAGTCCATAAGATGTAAGAATTATTTTTCTTGCCCCAAAAGGACGCTCATCTCCAAACAGGGAATATTTTAATGTCTTTTTTAATGTAATTTCTTTCAGAGAAAGGGACAAAAAATACTTTGAATATGAGCTAATTTGACAGTTTTTGCTTCCTTATTATAAGCTACGTGAAAAAGAAACGAATGTGTATTTTTAGATGCTTAAAAGACGTTCAATATTTACAAAACATGAATTATAAATTTAGATTTGATTTCATAGGTACTATTTTTAAACCTAATTATGGACAAAATAATCTATACTTATAATAAAACAGTAACCATTATGATACCAGTGATATTTAATCATTCAATCAACTTTTTAAGTACCAATTTTTATTTTATCCTTTTTAGTATCCTGTGAAGAGTAATCACATCATTCATCATCATCACCCAAATTTCTATGGGACCACACATGAACTCTATTCTTTCGAATGCAAAAAGAATTTTCCAAATCGGTCCATAAACGACGGAGATATGCGGTAACATACATAAAAAAAATACGGTGGTATTGATAACCTCCTCATTTTTTTTGAAAGTTGGTTAAAAATAGACATATACACAAAGACACAACGTCCACTCCTAATAATAAGTTTATAAAAACGATAACAATCACCTCTTACATTTCAGACAATAGTTATGACCACGTCAACATTTGTAAACAAGCTACGACATCCTCACCTCGATAACATTGTGAGCGTCACAAAGAAACAACCCGTATTACCCGATGATATTTTGAGCGCACCTTGTTATCAATAAAGCGATCCAATTTCCCCGGAATCGCTCGACGCGGACAATATCGCTACTGACACATCACTACGTGACCGGACCTGTGACAACTGTATTATCGGTTTATACATGTTGCCGTATCTATTACAATTTTCACGCTCTGCAAGGGTATTTTGCAGAACGAACGATATTTTTTCTATATGTCATAAATATTTTATTTCAATTACTTATAAATAGAAACAGCTCTTACCTACATTTCATATAATAATTTTCAACTCGTCAACGTTTATTAACAAGCTACATACACGACATCCGAGGCCTGTAATGCCATCTCAGTTTTCTCCCAACCTGTTTTGCTCCTCTACCAATGTCCTTTCATTAATCCTTTCCTTATTCCTTCCCATTCCTTCAAGCCGGCAAGGCATGTGCGATACTTTGGTGTTGTAGATTTTCATGGGTTGCCGTCAGTCGAACTTCAGGTTGACCGCATGCTCCGCTTGCCTGTTGTAACTTAAAAATACATCCCCATCCCAAAAATATTAATAAAATATTTTTCAGAGACAAGATAAAAAGCAGTTCTGAAAAACATATTTCCTCTAAAAATTCTATATCGATTTAAAATATGGCTTATTAGAAAAAACCTGTTGGTGTCTGTTTTGATCAAAAACAGTTTTCTCCCATTGCAAAACTTGTCCATTGAAACAATAATAAAAACATGTAAAAATCAAATCTGCACAGTTTATTCTTACTATGTCAATATATAAAACAATTATAAACTGATGAAAAAATCAATTACCTTTTGACCTCATGTTTGGTTAAAAAACATCAATTAAAATACCTGAACCTTAGTTTACGTTTTAACGAACTACAGGAATTTCGTTTGTAACTGATTAAATACTTTTCCGATTATAAATAAACATGTATCGGTGTATAGATTAAACCGCACATTTGAGAACAAAGCATATGAAATTCCATTGGTCTCGGTCGTTGGGTTGAAAGCTTTCTCCGCTTTGTAAAATTTGATTGAATCACAACGTTCATACTTACATTGTTTGCATAAACTGCTACAACTGTACATTTATTAATCAGGTCTATAAGTACTCCGTATCAGAATATTAAATAATGCTTTACATTATATTTTACTTGAATATGCCGATTTATTATTTTAGACTGACATTATAATATGTTATTAAGAGTTTTAATTGATAATAGAAAAACATTATGGTCAGAAAAACATTATAGTAAATCTTGCAAGGAGGTAGATTAATATTTTTAGCGACGAAGAAAAAATTTTAATAAAATTAGATAGAAAAATCGGTTATTGACTTAATATTTCTAAAATATTTTTTCATAAATTAAGAACTATAGATTCGCAGGTACTTACTTTAACGTAAAAGTAAATTACAAGTCAACAAGAAATACACTCTCGATTGACCCTCACGACATCATGTGTAACATGATATTTTAATGTGAAAACTAAAAAACAAAAATTTTGTCATAACTTAACATACGACAGTTTTTAGATTAAACTGAAATATTATTAATACCAATTGTAAAAATCATTTTCGTTTAGTAAATAGTAGACATTTACGTGAATTGCCCTTTTTCTGTAATTATACGGTAAGATAATGTTAATATTACTACGGAAAGCAATATCGCAAACAACATTTGCAATTTGTATTATAACAAAGATTACAAGGTTTATAACGCGGAGGGGTTTAACACGGCCTATAAATTATCGAGACGGAAACCTACATTAATCTGTTTAACAAATAAGTACCGTCTGCTTCAAGTTTCTGTACGCACTCCCCTATAATAATCCCTATGATAACAAGTTACTATATAACACAAATGTTTGGAATAATTCAAGCAGTAATCATTCATCACGACCCTAACATAAGACGTGTCACAGGTGCTTTGCTAGCCTCAAAAGAGCGTATAAACAATCAAATTGACGACTAGAAAGAATGGAGGAATAGAACAGGAATGGCCAGGAAATACGGGCTTCCATTTAATTCCAATAAATCTATCAAGGCTTACGCAATAGAAAAATTAAACGTTCGGAAATAAAACTCTATCAAGTTGAAAATTGTTCGTAATTTATTGCCAGGCTAAAAGGTCGTGTCATTTTTCACACGCCACTGTAAATGACCGCTTAGATAAACCATCATATTTTAAACCCTCGCCTATCTTAACGGTATTCGCTAGATAAAGCTCAAACATATTACAAATAAATTATTTCATAAAATTTTATTACGCGATTTGATCTGAACGTTAAACATAATTTATTTTATGGAGGACATGTGTGTTCAATTTCCATTTATTTTAAATTCCATTTTATAATAATAAATGTATCTGGAATCATAAATCAGGATGGTTTTTGTCTTTAAAATATTCACGTTATATGTCCCTTTTGTACTCTCCGAGACTCGTAAATATTTTGATGTTTCTCACTTACATTTCACTCAGGCTTATAGTTATTACCTACCGCAAAAAGCTCCCACATTTATATTGCAACTCCCATTTCAAAATACATTTAAATACAGTGCGATTGTAAAAACTGCAACTACTTGTAAAATCCATTATGGTTACTTTATTTCTTCTTAGGTCTTTATGCAGTAGAATATATATCAGATAGCTCAGTAATAAAATATTTATATTTATACGTAAAAACATTTGTTTCACTTCCATGAAAATTAACCTGGGTTTTTCTATATATAATCCAGCGTCTCAACTGAAGCTCGTTAAAGTCGAAATGTCGCAAGCGTTGGCCGGAACCGAAACATTTTAACATCAAATATTGCGCGAATTTCAGTAATTCACATAGAATATACCGCAGGACCACATACATCGCAGCTTTTTAGCGGACTAGCTAAATCCTGGCCACCGCACGGATGGCGCAGCCTGGGATGCCACGCCGCAAGACTATTATAAATTACCTGCGCTTTAGTGCTTCATCATCGAGTAAATAGCGAAAACTTAATGCGCTTAATATCTTGTTGATTTATTTTAATCAACTTTTCTAGCTGGAAGTATTTTTCTGACATATTTTTCTTCTCGATTCTTCGAACCGCGTGAAAATAATGCTTCACTGGGAAGGTTGAGTGGAATATTAAAGACATTTCGTTAAATTAAACCCAAGTCTTTGGTTTGATAAACACTAAGTTGAACAACCGATTTAAAAGGCTTAACTTAAGAAGAAAAACCTCTACTTGTAAAAACATCGATGAAATCAAGTAGTTACAAAAATGTTTTGATCGCCACGAGTCTGCCACTTTCCGAAAAAATGTGATGACTTTTGAAAATGCTTCATCAGCTTGAGTAGTGATAGTCAAAACTAGAAAACTTCTAAACCAAGATTTTAGAGTTCGGTCAGTAGTTTCCAACATTTAAAACAGAAACTTTTAACAAGATTTTGAAGCTGTGTTTAAACCTAATCTTAGGAATAACTTTAACTTCGAAGTATACGGGTTTCTAACTTTAGGAGATAAATTGAACATGCTTCGGGATACCAATACTATAGGAAAACAAAGAAGTTTAGTAAGAGTTGAGGATTTAAACGAAATATCGAATGAATATTCACTTATCAACATTATTGTATAAAAACATTAGCTTGTAGTATTGATTTTAAAGAATACTCAGAGATACAAGTCAAGGCATAATTTTGTCCCCTTACATTTCCTTTACCACCAATCCAATGTATCTTTTATATATTTCGTCGTATATTTGAGTCGAACTGAAGGTTGTTCAGTTAGAATTTCCACTAACACGAGTACACGTAGTAACACGTCTGATATTTATCGTAGAGCATCGTGCTCGTGACTAATGGCCGCGGCCCGGCCTACCTGACATGGAATTTCATTTAAAGAAGCGCAACGCTACCTAATTTTGTCCCACCATGAATCAAGTTTATGCGACACCGACATTTTTGTACGCGCAACTTATACCATAAAGGTGATTTATTTGTTCATACTTCGCGTATTACATGCAATTGAAATTCCTGAACGGCGTTCATTTAGTCGTTTATTTGCATTATGGGATCCTTATGTAAATCTTATCTCAATGTTTTTCTCTTTATATCCTTTATTCATTTAAATATACAGTGTTGAAAGGCTGAACTGATACCCCAAATTTCACGTTTTATAGACTCGATTGATGCAATTAATATAACAGTGTCATTTGCGTCGATGTTGTGCACTTTTTTGAGTAATTTTAAAAGATGGGTCTACGAATGGTATCCCTTTATGACACACACCGCAACCTCCACCATTGTTCTATCCTGTTCCTGTTTAATCAAAATTAATCAATAAAATTTTACAGTTCTTCAGTAGTTTTAGGATTAGCGCATGATGATATATTCAGCGCAAGTTTAAGTAATGGCGATGACAAATAACTTCATAGCAGTAAATAAGCGATCAGTCAAGAAGATATTAACAATCCATTATCTTTCCAGGAGCAGTCCCACAAATCCTACCGTCCGCTGACGGTGCTGACCTTCCGATGGAACTACGCGATCCACGGGCTGCAGCCTGCCGGCTACCACCTGGTAAACCTGCTGCTGCATGCTCTGGTATCCCTACTGTACTACAGGTATATTACTTATATTTCATCTACTTGATACTTTTTTCTCCATGTAATTCCTCTTTTAAGCATGGCTAGCAAAGTATCTTTGAAACTATAAATGGTATGATCGGTTAACACTGAATCTCCCTTAACATAAAAATAATATAAGTACGAAAACGTAATTTTTGCTCTTTAAAGGCCATATTTTAGGAAAATAGAAGGGAGAAATCGGCTAAGCTACTAAATATTATAAATACATTCTTACATTTGCTTGTATCAAAGGTCAATGTGCAATAGTTATGAATCCCAACTACAGGCTAAGGAAAGGATATACTTTAAATATTTTCATATGATTGATATTGGCACTATACATAATTAAATGTCACCGTTTAAAATTAAATATGAACTGTAATTAAACTCCAATTTATCACAAATATTATTTCTTATATAAATTAATATAATTGCTTTCAATTCACTTTGAAACTTATTCATCCAAACACTTATAAGTAATCAGGACGGGCCCTTAATTTGGGAAATTAATAAATATTTAATGGAAACTCGACAAGTTGTGCGATAGATGCCTCTCATATTTGCGTAAGTCGAAATTAATTAATATTAAAGTCCAATCACAACTGGATCGTTAACCCGTAATTGTTAATGGAATCGAGCCGTCAATAAAGCAGTTTTGAGAAGGTTGGAGTCAACTCTTAAATTATTCAGGACAATAACCCACGCCTAGGATAAGGTCGTCTGTGATTCTCGTATTACTTTTAATGACTTGCTCAAATAAACTTTCGTCTGAGTACGTAAAGCCGTCTGCCCTGTGCCGCTCCTTTCGTATCGGATTTCATCCTATATGCTTTTATTCCTAAAGCCCTGTACACATCGGGAGACGCATACGGGGACGTCATCTGTCGATGGATGACGGTTACATCGGCAGACGCAAATTACCTACTACGACTGTCTACGGATAGACATATTTTATTTATTTTATTTATTTAGACATATTATCCAGTCTTCACATCCGCGGATGACATCGACAGATGACGTCCCCGTATGTGCCTCCCGATGTGTAAAGGGGCTTTAGGAATAAAAGAATATAGGACGTACGTGTAAAGATAGCTTTAGAGAGTCTTAGTCATTTTAGAAACAAAGCGATTTTGTTAATTAACATTAATAAATGAAAACTTGTACCAGATTTAATTAAAATCCAAATCTGACTAAGAACTATTAATAAAATAGTCGTACTGTTCCATTGCTCACTTTTAGCATAATTTCACAATAGCAAAAATTAACTCCGTCGAGATAATTAACTTTCTTAGAGATTAATATTCCTATATTTTTACAGAAATTACAAGAGAGATCTTAATTAAATTTCTAAGAAAATTATTTATATTATTTTAATATTGAAATCCTTTGTTTAATAAAGCAAAAGCGTAATTTTTCGATGTAAAGGAATCTAAGGTTGGAAATATTAGTGTATATAAGGTGCGGAAATACATTATTGAATTTAGAATATAACTACTTCGAAACTGCAACATTATTATCAATCATATCTTAAACTTTATTGCTGTTCATAACGCAAACGTAACGACTGATTTACACGGGCAAATTCTACCATTCTAGAACGTCTATACGTCTCCTACCATACTCGTTCATCCAAGAAGCATAGACACCTATAATTGATGCCAGAATTATTGTGCTTTAATCCTAACTATATATAATTTAAATTAACTACCAACAAAACCACATAAATTTATTGTGCGCAATTTAATTTTGCATAACGACCGCAATTAGCAATAAAAATACTGCAATAATAGATTCCTATCGTATTACAAAGTTCGAGGGATAATTAGTGGCATGCATAGACGTACTTGTGTTTGTTGCGAGCAAAGTGCTCAAGTTAAGCCAGTTTTAATCAGGCGACCGTCCGTCCCCTTAGTTACTGCTAATTACGGATACTGTCCACCGCGAATTTAGCCGGAGTTTATGCTCAACATCCAATTTGCTAGTTGATCCTTTTTACTACTTTCCACTTTTGATATCCGGCTGTCCTTAGTTTGGTCAAAGCTGGGTAACTAAGGAGGGTAAAATATTTCAATCCTTGGAATCCTTCCTAATTTTGTTAGTAATCTAATTTAATGGATGAATGTACTTCAAAATCTAAATATAGATACAGAAAATATATTCATAACTAAACGATGATTCATAATGCTAGTTTAATAGTGCCTCAGTTTAATAGAAACTTTAAAAGAAGTTAATTGAATTTGAAAGGAAATTTAGCAAGAAATAGCATCTCTAGTTGGATATGCAAAACGCTGCGGTTAGCGGTTAGCCCCCTCGTATTTTCAGTCCGTCGGCATTTGTACATCACTCGCATAGTTTCTTGCATACTAAGAAACTTATTTATTTTATTAAAGGTTATGTTCAAATATTCTCAATGTTTAAATAGTAATTTTCGGGTCTACGGATTGTATACTTTTATTAATTGATTGACATTATTTTGTTAAATTTTATCAATATTTTACAAAATATATGACGATGACAGAGTTCAGTATTTTACTAAATGCCATGCCTATAAAAACAAATGTTAGTAATTTGTAGGGGTAATCTCTGTAGTAAAGAACCAATGTTAAAAGCAGTTTTTTATTAGAAAGCTAAATTAATTTGGATTTACAAGTAGGAAGGAAACGAGCATTAACTCCTTCATTATATCTATTTTTTCGCAATTAAAGCTTATTACCGTAACACCAAAATTATTATTTGATTATTATTGTGACTTTTCGTCGGATGAGGAATCAAATTTTGTTCCGACTTTAGCAATGATGAACGACATATTCAATTGGAGCATTAATAAAAGGAAAAACTTCCCGTTTCCAGCCAGCCGTATACGCCACTTAAAAGTTATAATATGTTTAGAGTACTCCAATCACATTAGTGTATCACCCGTAACTTCCAGCGTCATATTATTTGCAACTCTGTAGAATTTCACACAACTTCAAAGTTATAATGGAATTACTTTTAAATTCATGACCTGCTGCTTGCACGCGGAATCCCTCACCAGGAATGATCCCCATTAAGTGTATATCCGTTTCGTCACTCGATTACCTTATTTTTGACTGATGATGGAAATAATATTATGTCGTATACCCTGTTAAGGAGATACTGTTCGCTGTTATCTTGATGCCCATTTGCCAAAATTGACACCATCTTAAATATGTTTGCAGAATTCTGGCTCTAAGTAAACATTTTCCCTTTAAACTGTATAATTTATTATTTATTTATAAAAACTGGCTATACCTTACCTGAAAAATCTCTGAATAACCTAAATTTTGACATTCCCGTGTCCAAAACCAGAAATTGTAGGAATTTCAGAATTGTACAGAATTTTTTAGTTTCGAAAAATTAGTTTTTCTACCATGAAATAGAACTGAAGTGAAGTTTAATACTTAAATTATGTAAAAGATTAAATCAAATTAAGATAGTTCTTTATAAATCTCCTTTCAAATCCTAATTCCAACAAAGTATTTTTCAACTAGTTTAAAATCGTAAAGAAAGTAAAATTGTTCAAAGGATTCTTGATTTTCATTAAAATTCACAAAAGAAAGAGTAACTTTAAAAGTGAATTATAAAAATTATCCACAAAAAAAGCTTGGAGAACCTCTTCTATCTTCCAGATTGCGTAAATAAGGAAATTTGTTACCCAAAACAAGAGAGTGGTGGATCATTCAGCGCTTAATGAACCGAAAAAATCAAAAGAACCGCGCATTGCACTGACAGTTGAAACTGTGGGTACGACCAGGGCTGCCGACGTTAAATATTTTTGCAAACAGCTTGAAATTAATGTCCCAAATTTAGGTAAATAATCAGAATTAAAATGAAAGGATTCCGTTTCGACTTCACCCTTACAATTCAATGAACTATTTTCAAATGGTAGCTTAATAAAATTATTTTTAATAGGTACATTAAAGAATATAAATACATAAACGTTGAAAATTGTAAATTAGACGGAAAAGTTTTTATGAAAATAAATAGAATTGATTTTATAGCATCATTACTTTCTACATATTGTCGATTTTATACCAAAACACTGCTTAACGAGAAAGGGACAAACACCAATTATTGAGACTTAATAATTGCTTTGTTTTTAACCGATTTAATTTTTTATAGTGACCAATTCACATGAGAAGTTGTGATTTGAATAAGTGATAAGGAAATTTTCTGAGTCAACATCCCAATTTTGAATATCAGTAAAATAAATACATTGACGTGGCTGCCCTAACACACGACAAAGTTGCATAATAATGTAATTTGATACTTACCAGGGTGTAATAAAGTTTGTTTTATCCTGCCGTATTCGTTTGCGGTCTAAGAGAGTTTTAACCAAGTTGAATTAGTTTTTCATTGCTTAAAATACCGCGGCGGACGCCATTACGCTCTTAATTATAGCAACCCTTTGTCTTATTTCTACACTGTATGTCAGTAATTAATTGTGTAACGCAATTATATGTACACAACTGCCCTAATTTCACGTGGATGACAAAAAATATGACAATTTAAGTATGTGGCCCGTATTTTACTGGAAAGACCAACACATAATTTGTAAATATACAGGTCGAGAGCGTCGTTAATCATTTCTGATTTTTCTGTTCTATCTTTCGTGTTTTGTTATCAATTTAAAAAAAATAATAAAATAATCTTCAATCTATACATATAATAAAATCGTAGACAAGCCGTGTCTGTACATTTAATATTTTCAAGAAAAAAATAGTGTTTCGTGTTTCGTTTATGATTCTAAACTCAAAACAATGATTTTTAGAAT
>LQNK01000338.1:27511-46549 GCA_001586405.1 Phoebis sennae | reverse complement strand
TTTTAAAATTGTATAAATGAGCGTTAAATTAAATTACATATAATTAATGTCATATTTTTTATAACAACTATGTTCATTTTGTAGTCTACGCGAGCGAAGCCGCGGGCAAAAGCTAGTTTCTAATAAATCTTTGATTGTCTCGTTGGTCTAGTGATTTTAAAATTGAGGGCGGAATAAATATTATTGGGATTTTTCTTACAAAAAATATTCAGCGAAAGCCCTGAGTCATGAAGTTGACGGTGTTGATACACCCCTTCCGTCCCATCGGTTTATGAAAATATAAGAACAAGGAGTACTGTGTTCACGTGTACAATATCTCCTGCGCAGCTGGGTAGTCCCTGTTGAGACTGGCCATCATGGCCGACATCGGCCAGGACTTATTATAATGTTATTTAATTAATAATTAATCAACATAATCAATTACTAGCTATTGATTGAAAAGTGTATTATATTACAAATTGAAAATAGCAAGCTACTAACGGGATGTTATTTTGTGAAAATAATTTATGTAAAATGAAAATTGCTAACAGATTGAATACCAGCCTACATTGCGTTTTTACCGCAATCAGTCAGAGGTATAAATCATGTGATTGTAGTTTTATTCGGTTTGCTGATTAAATTTAATAGCGTGTTATTGTTTACGTATAATAATCGTGTTGCGATATTGTTTGAAATAAACAATAATTATAACAATTTTATTGCCGCTCTCTCTACTATTGCAAGTGTTAATCAGTTGTGCGACTATTTGACCACATTTATTTATTCAAAATAAATAATTCAAACCATTGTTTTGAGCCTCACTGATTTAAATGATGCACGTACCAGTTATATTTGAAATATATACAAATAAACGATTGCTAAACCGAAAACCATATGAATTGTCTATTAGTGGTAGATTTAAAGTCAAGGCGGCACAAGATCACTTAATATATGTATGTAACACAAAGACGGGTATGTTATAACATTTATAAATCATGATCTGCTGAACCAATTCGGTAGAAAATTCCTACGGAGATAGTTAAGGGCCAGGAAGATTAGATAGGATACTTTTAATCCCGTAAATCCAATTGGAATGGGTTATATACGCAAGTGAAACCGCGGGGCAAAGCTAGTATATTAATAATAAAATCACCAAGAGTAGGACCTCTTTCACCTCATATTTTAGAAGGTTAACTCTAGTAATCTAAAGGAGTATACAGAGTTATATAAATACACAATTAGAATGATAAAGAGGGCAAATTAACGTGATTGATAGGCTGCGGTGGAACGGGCCGTCAACCGTGTCATTGATCCTATATACAATTATATTAAATGGGGTAAGTGTCATTTGTTATACTCAAATTTACGACGAAGAACGTCATAAATGCTAAAAAGAACACTACAGTTATCTTCGTCACAGAGCGTAAAATTATACATAAAAAATAATAAAACTCAGTCCATTAAACAAAGAAATATAAAAATAAGGAAACAAGCACAAACTACGCACGAGCTACGAGTGTTGAAACTATCTACGTTCGTAGCACTGTCTTTACGGCAAGAGGAAAAGTTTAGCAAAGTCTTCTTTAGACCTGTTAAGCCTCTCTTTATTGAAAACATGAATGCACATGAGACTACAAAATTCATCTATAACATTTAAAATTTCATTCAAAACATTTTTTTATTTAATAAAGGACATTTTTTATTTAACAATCGCTTCTTGAAATGAATTGATAACCATTGTATTCTATCACATTTTCTTTCATCTGAAGCGACGCGCTTCTTATATTGAAGTATGTACTTGAACTTCCTTTTATTTGACTGACACAAAGCGAATAGACTTCGTACCGTTTCACTCCCCATTAATCACAATATCTTGTTGCCATGGCAACGGGTGATACTATGGCCAGGTTCAAAGAGGAAGATGCCGTGCATACTTCGTTACACCCGAGAAATATAATACACGTATATGCACCTTACGTATTTATAGCCAATCCAATATTTCTATTTTGAGATAGGCCGCTTTGAAGGCGTCTATTTTAAAAGCATTATAGGTATTAAAATATGAAAAGATTTGATATAAAATGTTTTTTTTGCCATTTTCTTTTAAAAAGCGATAGTCTCTAATATAGGAGGTACTCGAAAGAGAAGTAGTTTATGTGACTTAGCTTGCCGGCAACGCGGGTCAATGAACATAAATCATTGGACATGGCCCTCATTATTTTTTACGTGTTGAGGTACATGTTCTGAATGTCCTGTAAGCAAATAAAACACTAGTTATGTAACACCTTAGATATACAATAATTAAATTATATTAGTACACAAACAAAAACCGAAACTGAACTAAAACAGAGATAATAATATTACTACACTAGCTGAAAGCAAATAGAACGGAGTCGACAAAAGAACGAAAGCCATAATACCAGACGTTACTATTTACAAAAATTGCAAAATTGTTTTCAGCACAAACTTCTATCCTACGTTATTCACGTGCAAAAATTTAACTTTAACCACTTTCGTTAAGTTTTTCTTAGTCTGTAGAAACCACAACTTTGCTACGTAATTGTATCAGGCGCTGTGGAAACTTGCAATCGTTTTTGTTGACTTTATTGTAAACTTGCTGTTATTATTGCTAAAGTATCCAAACTGATGGGAATTAAGGCTTGTAAGACGTTGTGTTGTCTGGTTAAAGCGGAATAGGTAATATTTATTTTGAAATTGTAGTCATTGAATTGTTTAATTGTTGATGTCCAAAGTGGGTATTGTGTGAGGGTAATTGAATACTGCCACCATGTCGCACAAAAGGTGTAAAAAGCATAATCTTTATTCCTCGTTTCAAAGGCAAGGGAATGTTCTAGCATACATTTGCTGTAAGATTCATTGGTTGCGATCATTTCTTAATTCAAGTGACCCACATTGTACAAGTTACATTACCAATGTCTATTTTCTACAGACGTTTGAACTTAAGAAAGTTGATTGAATAAATTTTCTATTAGTCTTCATAGTTGTGCTGAACAAAAAGTAATTAAAACATGCAAATTAATGTTGTCTTTCAATCAATCATTATGTCTTTTCCGATGTTTATCTTTAAAAGGTCAACCATCAACGCTAACCTTTCTTCTAAGTAACGACATTTAATATAATTGAATTGGTTTTACAATTCCTACGTCTGCTATTGAAATTACTAATTATTAATTTGGTTTGGTCCTAATTTCAGTTATTTTAAGCTGTACCTCTATTGTTTCGAACATAATTATCGTATTCCATTGTAGATCCCTTCCCGACGCTAAAATATTTGCTCTTATTGTGTTTTCATTATATAAAAGTACCCCCGCGACGCATTAACGAAGTTCCTCGTGCAAAAAATAAAAACAATGAGAGTGTTTTGAAAACTTTCACCGAAATCCCTTGCAGTATCCCAACGAGGATCGTATCCAATCGAGGAACTCATTACGTACAAGCTCGTCGAAAACAAACTACGAGTACGTATAAATGTTTCGCAAACTCCGCTAGAGATTCTGGCAGTTACACAAAAAGTCACTAACGAGTGCCTTAATTCCGGTCGAAGTTGGACGTAGCCGGTCTCAATTAGTTGGTGTTCAGACCTGTGGCCGCGAGGTGTCCTAACAAACTTGCACATTATTGTCACTCGAATTCTAGCGTACAGAACGTCCGCAGACGCGACGAGGAAGTCGACGATTTTCTTGTATTGAACACATTTTAAACTCGAGGAGCAAGTTTTCTTTGCTTTTTCTATGTTCTATAAAAAGATAAAATCAGATGTTTTACTAAATTCTGGACGTTGAATATGAACTTTTAAATTCGCACTTTATACTTTCCAAAGTAAGCATTTAATATATAATTTAGTTTTAGAAATGAATTTAAATGTATCGTGCCTATTTAGAGTTCCTAAATCAGTTCAATTCCTGGCTAACCTGCAGAAGAGCAGTCTATATAGGATCCTATTAAAAACCAAAAGAGAAATTACTAACGTCTCACGATTATAAAAAGATATTCTATATAAATTATTACTTAAGTCTTGGAATCTAATGTCAATTCAATCTAAAGACACTTCTTCGAGTGTAAAAAATATTTAACCCAGAAACGTTTTTCAATTTCTAAATTCATAATTCACATCTGAATGGCAAGAGTTAATATTAAATTAAATCTCATAACCGCCAAAGCTTTGAAACTGGGTCAAATATAAAACTAATAAGTACATTAAAAGTATTTATTCGAAATGAAAGCACACGGGTATTGTGGAGAGGAAACCCGCAAAACTTCCAAATTGCCTTTCAACCGTTTTATTATAACACAAAAAGGCGTAAGGACGATTTGGGTCTACGTCAATATTGTATTTTCCTAATTAAACCCATATTAAAGCATCAAACGTCGGGTCCTAACCGAAATTAAATTATCAAACATTACTGGGGCAGTCATGTAAAAATATAATTTAATGGTAACTTTTGCGTTTACGTCAATTCCTCGTACCACGTTATGGTTTCCGGCTGTTCTTGCTACGTTCTCAATATATTCTGTAATATGTTGGAAACGATTATATCACGAAATTGCTATTAAGGGAAAGTACCAGGATCTTTAACATTATTTTATTGAATAATCTGTGAACTGACGCTCCAAACGTGATTGTCAAATTACAGGTGTTAAAGCCCCAGAGCATTACAGCATATATGCAGAGTGACGTCCTAGTTTTGGTCCATAACAGTACCGTATAGTACCTTAATTATTTATTTAATTTTCGTATTTTTTGATAAGCCATAGACGAATAAATCTTTTTCTTCCTTTCAAATTCTAGTTGTATAAGTATATTTTTGCATTTACCGATAATTTTACAATTATGACATTTTGAGCAGAATTAGAAATCTTGTTTCGCAATTTTTAGTATTGCAAGGTTTTGAGTACATGATTGTTTATATTCATTTTTTATATTTCATCATTAAAAAAAGCGATCGATAAAATTTGTTTTATAGCTTACTAGAAGTTGTTCCTAGTTAATACGATAGAAATAGGAACAATTAATATATCTCCCTATTATTAAAACATATTTGTTGTTGCGACAAATAATGTGAGTTGCATTAAAATTCCGTCGTTCTAGGTACGTCATATTAAATTGTGACGGTCACAAAGATTTTAATTTAAGCTGTAGTGGATATGCTCGCTTTGTAAGAGAGCGGTCTAATTATGCTTCAGCGCTTACGTGTGAGGGGAATTATATAAGCCAGAACTAGGTTTTTGGCTACACTTTAGGGTAGATAAATATGAATTTACAGTATATGAATTCTTTTCTTTTCGTTCGAAAAACACTTATGTTGACAATTATTAAGCAGTAACCTACCAATTTAAGTTAGATATAATATATTTGTCAACTAACACACACACCCTCACACACTCACACAACAAAGCAATTTTAAATGATTTAATTAAAAAAATATATAATCTTAAAATAATAGTGTAAAAATCTTCTATTAACAAAATATATTTGACATTTAAATTAAAAATGTAAACGTTTTTCTAAAAGTTGTTTTTTTGTAACTTACCTTATATGTAACTTATACATATGAATAATTGACTATATGTAAATAAAACCCTAATCCATAATTAACCAATAACCCGAAATATTTGCTTACAGTTCATACTTCGAAGCACACGAGTATTTCAATACGTAACAGTAAAATACAAAGTACCGTTTAAACAATCAATACGAACGTCGACTTGCATAAATAGTGTATAATAATAGTTGTTGTAAGGTTCTTAGGTAGTAAGATCAAGGCATCTAGACTCTATACAATGAAGTTGTGAGCGTGTATTCTATATCGTAACCCAAATTCTAGTGTGAGACTTAACTCAAGTCTACACCAGTAGCCATTAAATACTCTCACTTATACATTGACATATGGGAGCAAAATATATTTGGATAAATGTCATAGCATTTACATACATGCTAGCTTTAATATATTTTGTGTAATGATGTCCACTATACAGGCCGCGATTCTAGTATGTGCATAAAGGCTGAAATATGTATAAATTGTCTGTGTTTACTAGCTTAAGAAACTTTGGTATCAATGAGAACGTTGTATGTTTTATCTTGTACAAAATATTTTATACGTTACTTATAAATGTATTAAATCTGCTAACAATAAATGGAAATATAGTAAGTAACCCTCAGATTCGAACTACGTAACTCAGACAAAATAAATTGAACTTTTGTTCACTGTTTCTATTTAAAATGTTTACGTAGATGAAATAACACTTGACAATATCCAAATAAAACACATTCGTTCCGTTCAAAGTTACAAACAAGTAAACATTGGATAAATATACATGGATATAAATACATACAAACTACGTCTAATCCGAACCAAAATCTATAATTTACCAACAACCCGAAATGTTTGTTTACAGTTCATACTTCCAAACACACGAGCATTTCGAACAGTCAAATACGAAGGAACAAGAACCGTTTGAACAATCAATACGGACTCCGACATCCATAAAATAGCGTAGGACATGCATATTGCATAGGTGTTGTAAGGTGCTTAGGTAGTGAGATCAGGGCACCGGCTTGCAGTGGCTTAACAATCTAATGACTGACCTAACCACTCCTTCAGCCTCTAGTTGCTATGCGAGATATTCCAGCGCATTGAATTGTATAAGGTCTTTATGAGAATAGCAGAATCTTGTGATCTATATGGCGTGCGTTGACCTTTGAGCGTAGGTAATGTCAGTTTACATTTGCCTAGATTAACAAATGTGTTGGTGGATACTTTGTTAGTCAGCTTCGTGTTTTTTATTATACCTAAATGAACTTTTGTTTATACAAATAAATTCTTAATGGTAATTTGACAAGCGTAAGCGTTAAGTAATTCTTTGAATTTTTCTTATTTAAAACCTGTTTTCATCAATGATTTCTAATATCAAATGAACTAAAGATTCGTTGATATTATAACAATACTTAAGGGTATTTTTGAATATGTTATTTTTTATTATTAACTTTACCATAAGAGTAATGCCATCGTATAGTTTTAATCATCGATAAATGCTTTGCTTTGTAAAAAAATGTATTGCAATACTTTTATTTTCCACAATACATTTCATCCACTGCAAATCTTTAAGTCTCAATATTCTTATTAAAATGCACTAATTGCGCTAAGAAAATGATCCAAAAGGATTACAGCCAACAATAGTTAAACAATGACCCAATTCAGCTAATACGAGGTTTGTTGCAGAGTTTGCGCGATGTTCCTGCCAGAATTCGCAAGTTTCGTGGCGGCCATCTTGTTCGCCGTGCACCCCATACATACGGAAGCTGTGAGTTTAATTATTACTACAACTAAACACTACTAACTTACGCCATTTGAATAAAGAGAATTGCTAAAAAGTTTACTTATACATATTACGAAAGTTTATAATTGACTCACGTTTAACAGGATCCCGAGGCACTGTAGGTACTACAAAATATACTATAATTATACTTTAAGAATATTACTATTTATATTCGTCGCCCTCTTTATCAAACACAATCGCCATGATGTATCTTCAAGTATAAAACTACTAATAAAACCCTTTCAATATTTAGACTTCGATCTTTGCCATGATACGAAATTCAATAATATGATTATATGAAGTGAACATACAATGTTAATATAACTAGACATCTATTTTTGATTACATTTGCTAATGTCTAAAAGCTTTAACAGTTTATTTTCAAATGATATAATTTTAAGATTTTTTATATTACCGAATAGAAATATATCGAATAATACACGCCCAGTAGATAGAGCCCGAGATTTCTCAACACTGAGTTGTGAATATACACATGTATTCCATATTAAGCCGCAAATATAAAATGATAGGATAAGTTAATTTTGTCGTGCACTTATCCACCAACATGATTCATACACATAATCATATCTTACTCATAATCATAGTTCGAAATATAAAAAATCTATAACATACTGTCAACAACTATAACGATTATACAAGTAAACCTTGTCAATTCAAAGCAAATATATTGTAGTTTTTGCGACCTTTTTGCCAATTATAAAACCTCAACACAGCGAAGCTATTTAAAATGTTTACGTAGATGAAATTACACTTAACAATATCCAAATAAAACGCATTCGTTCCCACGAGAGTTTTATCTCACTTCCAATTTTGTTCGACATTGTCATTTACATTTTGTCGAATCGTTTGTCACCGCCAATGACTGTTTAAACTGAGTAATAGCTTGGACATGTTATAACTGGCTGGTAACATTGTTTATCTTTGATGAATTCGCTTTTTGTCATATTTTATCTGTATTTAAAAAGTTAACCCTGCGTATCGTTTCTAAATTTATAGCTCATACTGGTGCCATTTATTAAATGGAATCGTATGTATGATTTTCAAATACAAATAAATACTTATAAGGATAATTCTATGCGTATCGTTATAAAATGTCTTTAATTGTTTAATACACACACTGAACAACATTTACCTACTTGAAAGTGATTAATTTTATTTCGAGTGTTACTTTGAGCTAAAAATACCCAAGTTAATTACATTATACATCATAATCTGATATCATAACTAATTCCATTAGAATTAGTATCACCAAGTCTATGTTCAATCAATACGAACAATACCGTTCGTCTGTCACTTATGTAATTGTAACCGTTATCCAAACAAAACCCATCTAATCCATTTCTATAAACGACGGAGACAGATCAGTAATCTTCACTGTAATTAACGACTGTATGTTGTCCAGGCCTTTGAAGTGGCAGTCGGTATTGATACCCACATTTCTAATTAATTGGGCCTTTTATGACGGATCTAGCCGATTAGGGGTTGTCTTCCACTTACGGCCGGAGTAATTAAGGACGATACATTGTTGGTCGAATGCCTTTTAATTCTGCTTTGTGGGGCGTAAGTAACAATTGTATTGAAGTTACTGGAGGCTTTTTATTGGAAGCTGCGGTCAGGAAATCCGGCTTGTTTTCGTTTCTGATTATCAAGTAATAAAGAAATAATATGCTCCGAATTCTTATCGATTCGAATTCTAAATTTTGGCAAGTCGGTTATTAATAAAAATAGTGAGGTAAATTTGTATTTCTTAGTCTTTTCATTTAAAATATGTTATACGTACTTTACATCAATTCTTATTATGTTGATTTGATAGCAATACGCAAAGAACCGGTGATATTTATAAAATATAGTCGTGAATAAGGATGGAAATAAAAGACCCCAACGTCGTCTTATGAAAGTATTTTTGAAAGATAAAAATTAGATATAATATCCTGATACAAAACTATCCTCAATTATCTTCTTGTATAATTATGCTAATATTTGATCGCAACATTTAGTCGGTCAATATTATTCGCTAGCTTCTAAGAACGCGTTTCAAATTGTTTACGCTTGATATTCTGATGTTGGTACGTATACAATGTGTACATTGCGTTTAATAGGATAAATATTAATTAAGTTTTAATCCTATTTGCTATAAATCTCGCTAAGCCGTATGACACATTTAATTGGATAAGCCTAATCGCATAAGCAGCTCCGTCAGCACTCTTTTACCTGGCTTCATGTGGGTTTAGCACACCCTGTATATTCAATTATAGTGCTAGTTCTTTGCGTTACGGAAACACGGATACAATTGTGGGTCAAATACTTATATCTTCTAAGCCAATAACTTCCTTAGACGCCTTGAGCGTTTTTGTAGGTTATATAATTACGCCTCGGTAATAATATTAAAGATATACCTTTTTCTTGCAATGAAACGTATTAGTATAATGAGCATCTGCATCACCACCAACATTTTATCGAACCTGTATTCCACTTTATTCCCACCGTGATAATACAATCGGTTATTAAATTAATTCTTATTGAATTCTATGTCATAAAAACTATAAAATTAAAGTTTCAGTGGCATTGTTCTCATTTTATTCAATAGATTGAAGCAAAAAAGAAAGTTGTAACAGACCGGCGTTAAAAACACAAAGCCAGTGCATACAACTTGTTTACTACGCTCAAACTACGAATATATTGCAAGCTAACAAAACAACTACGCTTCGACTACTTTCCATCAACGAAAGCTACAATACACTTTATTGGAAACATGGGAAAGCACTATGAAGACAATAATAAAAGGCTTTGTACTTAATTAGCGATTTCTTACAATCCTAATGGAAATAAATAACAATAGACAGAGAATAAACAACAAGATAATAAGAATAACATATGAAAACAAAGACAAAAACTACATTTTATTAAACCTTAGCCTCTATTTTTCTGGAATTTCTTGGAATTTATGATTGATACTTTTTCACAGAATAAAAATACACGTTTATTTGTTTGAACATTTACGCTTCCATAACTCCTAAGAAAGCATTAGTTTTTCAATAGTCTAGTTCAAATACGTAAATATAAACATGAACATTCTAGAAAAATATTATAGAGATACTAAATGTTTACTTTATAGATGCTTTTTACTTTTTTACCAATCCATTTTTCTTATATACATTATCATAGCTTTATAGAGGTCGAGATATTCGATAAATATATTTTATATAAAGACTATTAATCACACGAAGTTAATGAATATAAATGTGTACAGTACAATTCAATACAATTATAGGCAACGTCTGGATAAGCATTATTAAAGATAGAGTAAACATTTTAAATTATACTTAAACTAGTGGCTCGCTCCAAGCTAGACCTTGCGTTGTATTCAAATCAAGACCTTTCCTTTGATACCACAACATATAAAAGGCGAACGTTTTCTCCTGTTTCGAAATGCAGTTTAAAACTAAGAAAAACATAGTGTCTCAGGGTAGTACCTATAAATACAGGAGCAAATTCCTGTACCTATTCCTACACAACTGTCTATAATGAAGTCGCATGCCTGGGGGTCGCCACGTCCGGACTATGTTTGCTATCTTACTTGGCTTACAGTGTGGTTGCAGTTACAGTGATCTTTAGTAATTGTCTTCTCTATTAGGAATTCGATAGCCATCGACTATCTAATTCAAGGTTTTTGTTCGATACAAAATTAATAATATTCATAGTATAATCATGAAAAGAAAAAAACGTTTATCCATAGACCAGCCAAAGATGGAAAAAAACATAATACATAAGAAATAGGTGGTTGGGAGGCGTTGACAGGGCAGTTGCTCAGCATTTGCTGCACCTATACAGCGCTGAATTTCAGCAGTTCCCAATGTCAAAATGACAGTTAAAGTTATATTATGGTATAATATACAAGACTCTTATATGAAAAAGTGAACATTTCCGCGTGTTTACGAAAGGTAGTTAAATAAAAAATATGAAAAATGTATCTCGCTAGTAAACACAGGAGCAAATTCTTGTTGTTCCTACAAAACTGTTTGTAATAAAGTCGTGGAAATGCTTGGGGTCGCCACACCACGTCCGGTACTATGCTATCTTACTTGGCTTTTCAGGACTCCTGTTACAGAGCATTTCTATTTTGTCCCTTATATTTGAATTACACACGAAAGATACGAGAACTTTTTGACCTAAGTTCGATCATGTAATAATATAGCTCTTTTTCAATTCATATTGAATAGCGTAAGATATGAATATTTTCAAAGCTATTGCAGAAATAAAAAAGAACGTTAAGTTATTTTGTTATATTTCAAAAACTGAGTTATCACTATTTGCTTCAGTCGTATAAAACATACACGTATGATACATTCAAAGGGTATCGAAATAATTTTGACGAAGAACAAGCAATGTTTTTTTTTTAATTTTAAACATTATATCATGACAGTTATTACTATTATGTTTATATCGTCTCCTTATATATTCATGTAAATCTTACATCCTACATCAATAATAAGATCATTCAATATTTGCGCATGCTCTGTTACATGTTTAATCGGAACATGTCAGCCAAAGTTCATAATGAAGTTAGTAATTCATAACATTATATTGAAACTAATACACTATCGAACCAACGGGAATTAATTTAGTTGACATCAATGATCGTGCATAAAAGATACGTTTGATTGCCATTTAGCACACAATAATTCACTTAAACATTTTATTAATTGAACGTGAAGTACTTATATTTACTTACGTAATATACAGTATGAAACTGTATTGAAAATGTACTTCGTTTTCCAATAATTAGAAAACATCAAGTCTAGACTGTTCAAAGCCTCCGTACCTATTTACAAAGTATCGTTCTATAAAATTAATATTTCTTCCATCAGTTCCACAACATTTTGCTTTATTTGCTCCGTCGCTGGCAGAAGGACCACGAGCGCTCTATGAAGCGGCGGTCACCTTTATTTTCTTAGTCTTGAGCAACGCTTTCAATATTTTCCTCGATAATTTCCTCTAAAAGGAACTTAGTAGTTTGCTTTTTAATTACATCCATTCTTAGAATATCCTTTTAAGTTTCAGGCATCGCTAATTAACGTCATTCAAATGTTGCTTTATAGAAAATTTACTTTAATGGCTCTTGTTTACGATAATCAAGAATTGTTTTATTAAGTCGTTAGTTACTTTCAAACCAATAAAAATAAGAATGTTATAGGTCCAAGTTAGCCCATTTTCTCAAAGAACGTATCAATATTAAGTTAAATTTCAAATCCAAATGGTTCTATATGGTTTTCGCATATTACATTTAAAACAACAGAAACAAGGCATCGTTTTTGACACCATAACTATCCAAACCACACATACCGCAGTCCCGGTATACCTACTTCATTAAAAAGCCATAGTATTAATTATAAATTGTATTTAAATGGTCATATTTTAACATCGTAATGTATTATGCGGTTTGTGATATTATAATGATCACCGTATATTTAAAACAGCACTATAATAAAACTCTATTTGAGGCATTACGTAATAAAAACGTATTTTATAAATAAATCACCAGCATTTGCCAGTTCTAGGAATCAACCAGTATATATTCTAAGAATACCGTGAACGTTGAACTTTATATACTGGGAAGAATATGTAAATCTTCCTTTGTAGTTTTGTAGCATACATGTTATAGCGAAAACTTCAGATCCCTTTTTATAAAACTACCTGTTCTGCGAGGCTTCTCAGTAATGTTATATAGCCTTAAACCTTCCTCGATGAATGAATGTTCGTTAGTAAGTTCGAAAAGATGTTCGAACAAAAAACTCTTCAGTTTTATGTTACTACTAGTATAAACTTAATTCCGAATAGATAAATTAATATTTAATTTAAATTATTCGTAACTAATTTCATAATATGAATGATTTTCTTACTTGTGAAAATCATTCTATTATGTTTTCTGTTCTATGTAACTGATATTAAAACATGAATATTTATTAATGTTTTTTGTTCAGGTGACGGGCGTGGTGGGGCGGGCTGAAATGCTGTCATCAGTGTTTTTCTTAGGAGCCCTGCTGTGCTACGCGCGAGCCGCCAGTAGAAGACGATATACAGGTAAACTTAAACACATCGTAATATGACAATATATCATTATTGCACTAATATACAAACGAAGGTAATATGGTGCTATAACGTTCACTAAATACAAAAATCTCGAATAGAACCAAAACACAAATAACAATTTTACATATGTACACTTATACTTTAGAATTCCCTGTGTAGTGATACCATCGCTTTCGAATCAATTAATTAAAACAACAACAAACGTTTAAGCTACGTTTAAGAAACGTAAAACAAAATAATGTCGGTGTACTTTTGTTTAGTAAAAAATAACAACAAAATGTGTTTGTTACTAACGTAAAGGTTGTCTGTAAAGGAAACACATTCTCGTCTTTTCTTGAACGTAAAACTATAATGGTCTATATTTCTTTGGCTTTGAAGGAAAAATTATGACTATATTCAACAGTGCTCTACAAATTTCGAACAGGATATAACTAAATTTCAATTAATTTTGAAAATAATCTATGCACAAATTGTATGAAATGAGTGTAAACTCCCATTGCATATAGGAATACACTTACATACTTGTTGCGGTATCGACCATACCTTTTAAATCCCTATTTAACTCAAGCTTAGTACATTCGCCAAACTCAAGATAACACTTAAAAATCGCACTTTAAATCTAACTCATAAGAATCGTCAAACAACTCATGTATGAATTAAACATATCGTACATGTGAAGGGTGCCGGAACTCGGTAGTGCTCGGGAAATAATTCTCTCGCAGATTACAAGCGAGTACCGACAAACTTTGCGAATTCTGCAACTGGCAAGGGTGCTTGACGCTGAGGGTTGCCAGTGACATTTCGAAATGTACTAATAATCTGAAATTTTACATGGAGAAGAAATTAGCGTTTCTAATTTTAATAATAGACTCACGTTTATTTCGACTAACTTGTCTTCACTGCCAGAAGACGTAGAATATGAACTGATGGGTTTTTAAAAGCAATTTGCAAAAAATAGACATACCCTCAAAAATACCCTTAGTAAATGAATATGAAACCACAAATGTACATAGTTACATAACTGTAGCCCGAAAAACATCCTTCTATTTAGTAAGAATACATGCGTTCTTAAAGAGAAAAGAAATTAATAAACATCAAGTGTTAACCGACACGCCCTCGCCCTCATATCATCAAAAATTCAGTATTTTCGTAATTCCTAACAGCCCTAGCCTATATAAAATGTTAATTTATTAAGCTTACACGTACAAATGTTTTTGGGTTCGAAATATAACCTCTTTTAGCATCAACTTCACGAGTTCAAAAACCTTCATAATTTATTTCACGCGGTGCTCTGATAAACAAGCTATGTAAATAGTGTTTTTACTAAAACTTTGTTGGTTTTTAAATCAAAAGTAAAGTAAATAGAGAGAACTACGCTAGATATGAAAGCAACTTATTTCAAAGAGTAAAATTTCAGATTAAAAGAACCATTTATGCATCGATATTTTAATCGAAATTTAAAGTTGTCTTGTAACTTTTTTATGAAACAGAGAATGTAAAATAAGAACTATCTTCTAAAATCTACATTTCCTTAAGTTTTTGACGAAACTTGTTGATGTCTCATCCAAATATGTTCAGTAGTTTTTGCTACAAAGAGTTACAAACACACATATACCCTCATAAAATTTCGCTTTTATAATATTTGTTAGAATAGGATACTAGGATATGCACTTAAACCAAATATTTAAATGCAGTAGTGGTAGCCGTGATCCAGGCGCCCATACACGTATACTTATTTAGTCATTAATATCAAAATGGCGTCGCTAAAAGCTTAGAGTACACTGTATAATATGATCCAAACTGTTGAAAACTGCAAGAACCCATCTCAGCTGGTTGTCTCACTGAAAACGTGGACAAATAACTCTGCCAAACTTGCATTACCGCGGCTTTAATATGCACTGTATAAATAGAAACAGGGAATGTAAGAATGAATTTATTAAACTACATACATTTTAATAGTCGAGCAAAGCATAGTTTCTGCAGCATGAACCAGCTTCTCGGGGATTTTCTTAAAAGTTTGCCGAGAATATTTTTCTTCTGTTTTCGTTTTGCTATCAAGATTTCACTTATATAACACCTCCGTTGGATCATTAATTTTAATATTTTACAGACAACGTTCTCTCTTTAACGCGAGTTATTGAGAATATGCATAAATATCTATTTATTTAAGTATATTTTATAATGGACTAGGAAAAGATACAAAAAATAAATTCACCTTAATGCATGCTACATGTCTTAGCATTAACGAACCTTTCCAATTATGTGTCCTTGTTTCTTTTTCCATTTTTAGGAGTATCTACTTGCGTTTCCTAATGAGCTAGGCTTTATACGTTGTCCACTTTTTATTAAATGATGCACTCGACACTTTTCACAGATATAAGTGTATCAAGTTCTTTCATTACATTCACATTGAATTATAACTCAGTAAAGGTGTTCACACGTGCGTAAAACTTTAATTAGTAATATTTTGTTAAACTATAGATCGAATAGAATATCTTTTCAGTATCTATATAACTGTAATTTTTAAATGAAAGAAAATACAGAACGGTTGTAGGTGCATTTTATTTACGATGGAGAAAAGATGCTGTAATTATTTTATTCTAATAGCATACATAAAGTTCATAAAATTAGTGTCAACAGAGGCCACTTTGTTATTTTTGTACAGGCTAATGAAATCCTTACAAAAGAGCCGCCAGTCGTTGTGTCGTGTATTTTATGCGCCCTGTGGTACGCTTACCGTTAAATAAACTACAGCCTAAGGTCCTTATTGTGTCGTTTGGACCGCATCGTCTCTATGACCTGCGGTTAAATGGGTGATAAGCGCTATCTCGAAGAACTTTGAACCAAATTATTCGCAGAGTTCAAAGCAACGACTTTGGCCCACATTTTTCGCCTCTTTAAACTATGATAAGAAAATGGCTTCACTTTTTTCGTAAATAATACGATAAGTTTTAGGTTAAGCTGTAATTTATAGATATGATAAGAGGTAAAGTAATATTCGTACCCCCATTTGAATCGGATAGGTTTCCTTTTGTGTGTTAAGACGTATTATTAGATGTATTAGACGTATTCCTTGAGTATGTATTCTTTATGATAAATACTTAAAATAGCATTTTATCCAAGCAAATGTTGTTTTAATAATCATTCGCTATATTTATCACAGTATACCAACGTAATCCTCAAGAGAAATTCTGTGAGCATTTTTATTGCGTGTGTTGAATTTGAAACCCCAGTGGTATAAAAGTAGTTTTATTAAAACATCCTGTTGTTCCAGCGATATAAGTCAGATGTGGCCTAGTTGCCATTTCATTGCGTTCCCATACCAAGTTGAAAGTATTGATTGGATCCAACAACACACATATTTCAGTGAAAAATGTATATGATTTTAATAATAGATAAAATTTGAGTGGCCATGAATTTATTGATAAAGTTAGTCAATGATGCTCCTACTCATATAAATGGATGTTTCATGCTTTGATTAATACCTTTCCCTATAAAAATAAAACAAGTCGTTTTACTAACGGACGGTACAATATCCTACTAGGCGTATGTCTGAACGTATCTATAATAAACGTAGCGTTAATATAACTACCAAATCTTGGTTCCGATTGGGTGATTATAACCACCCGTTAATGAAAACGATTCGTTACGCTTCGTCATATATAATCCGGGCCTAAAGAAACTAGGCACTTACTAAAAGTAGAATATTTTACAATTCAAAAATTAATATATGAAGCTTGGAGCGTTCATATCTTACAAGAACTTTAAAAAACATTAAGACATTCAAAACTTTCAGAATTTTCGTAAAAGTAAAATTATTCTTCTCTATTAAAATTCATTGTTTTACGCTCATTGTTCCAAATGTTTTAATGAGTACATTTTTCTCTATTCATTAGAATCTGGGCCGTCCTAGGTGCTGGTAACTTCTTTATTCTTCGCTCAATATGCCACTTTGGTTTCCCTCGGCTGCCATGAAAGGGAATGAGACTCGAATTAGTGCGAATAATTTGAAATGTTCCATAGAATTACTAACGATGACATTATACACCCTTTGATACCTACTTGCGTGGATCTGTGACATACAAATGCCAAGTGATTGCAAATGCCACACGTTATATATTGCTATCAAAGTGGAATGATTTATACGAGCGGATACAATATTCAAAAACATATGTAATGAAATAAATTTTCTTGATAGGTACACAAGCAAATACAACATTAAATAGACAACACAAAGGGTGGCTTTATTGGTAATAAGCAATTTATTCCAAGCGCCAATGGATGAAAGGAAGCAACATTGAACTCATGTGAATAATAATTTCAAACTTAAAAAAAATGCAACTATACAACAGTGCGTCGTGTATATTTCCTTCGCAGTTTACTTACTATTTCTGCTGCAGAAACCCTAAAGTGAGTTTGGGCTTCCAGCACAATAATTCGTTACTGGTGTAATTGTAGGACAATCTCCTCCCAATGACAGATCTTCGACTTGTAACCCTTTGAGGTCTCTCAATACTTCGTCCTTCTGGCGGTATCGAGGACGACGCACTTCATTATATAATAAAAAAAATCCTTACATCCTTATTAATTTTATAAATGCGAAAGTAGCTCTGTCTGTATGTCTGTGTCTTCTTCATGCTTATTTAAATACAGAGAGAAACAGAAAATTTTCTAAATAGAGAGATTGTTTAAAGCCCGAGAAAGGACTTAGGCTTTTATCACGGGAATCTATGGGAACGGCTGATATACGCGAAACCGCAGAGTTAGTATTTAATAAAACAAATATGTCACAGATTGGCGCTACGTGGCGGCGTGCACAGTGTGCGTGGGAGTGGCCATGCTGTGCAAGGAGCAGGGCATCACCGTCACTGCGGTGTGCGTCGTGTACGAGCTCTTTGTTGCACAAAAGGTAGGTTACTATGTAACTCTCCTTCAAAAGCAGCTTATATGCGTCACATATAGTTTACAATGTAACTTTCCTATTCTCAGAAACATATATTCCGTCACTGTATAACCAACCTCGAGTTTAAAAAATATTTGATAACTGGCCGAGTCAATTAACGAGCATGGTAATTGTAATAAATAAATGCAGCCTTATCAATAAAGTTACCTTATTTATTAAGTTTAAGTACGTATAATAAGTGACATAGTAATTTAAAATATTTTCATTTATCGACTAAAGCAATAAAATATAAAGCCAAACAATATGTGTTATAACACAACAAAATTATGCATTGTGCTACGTCATTGGGAGCCTTAATAAATTAACCATTTGCAAATTCCAGCGTCGAACAAGCGCAGGTCGCACGTGGCTCGAGATATGGGGCAAGGGTGGGTGGGGCTGCGCGTGTGGCGAGGCGGCGCGCAGGGTTACCACCGTGTGCTGTGCGACCCTGGCCTTGCTTGCCGCGAGGCTGCATGTCATGGGAGCGCAGCTGCCTGTGTTCACCAGGTTTGACAACCCTGCAGGAGCCGCGCCGCCGCCTGCTAGGTAAGAATCGTGACACTACGCGAAGATAGCTTGGATAATCTTCGACCAAAATCTAGACCAACCTATGCATAGTGTAAACAGTGTACAATTTAAAGTAGATCAGAAAAAAGAGGGGCACT
>LQNK01000338.1:0-19258 GCA_001586405.1 Phoebis sennae | reverse complement strand
TATGATTAACAAAAATAACAATCAAACAATACATTTTCTATTGTCTTATTGAAAACAAGTAATAAACCATATTTTTTACATAAAATGTGTTTGTTCACACATGTGAATGTTCCAAAACGTGAAATAAAAAACCAAAACCAAATTTGGTTTTAATTTTTTTTTTCAGAGATTTTATATATTCGAGAATAAACTTTAAAAAACAACCTAAAATAATGTCAGTAACTCGTGTTATATGTAATGAATTTACAATAATGCGACACAACATGAAATCTATAATTTCCTACGCGATTCAGATCTTATAACAACAATATAAAAATAAATCGTTGCTCATTAAATCACTTGTATTTTTTTACAATTTTGTTGCGTTCGAAAAACGCCTATCCGTACGAATAACAGATAGTATATAAAAACTATAATTTCAACATTTTTTTTGTATTAAACATTTTCACGTTTTATATAAAACAAAATAAAACAAGAGTTAAATAATCTAAAAATGAAGGTAAATTTGTCAATCCATCTGTATAAAAATTTCATCTTCAATGTAATCAACATATAATATCCATTAACGCCTTGGACATATAAAAAAAATACTCTTTCTCACATTTTTATAATCAAGTGTGGTGTTAAGTGTCTTCTAAGTGTCTTCAAACACGAAACTTATATTAGAAATAGGAATTAATAGCGCAGGTTGTTTTAATATCCAAGTTAGGCATACCAGTATTTAATCCCTGAATAAAAATTGATGTGGCAATAAAATTACTTTTTAATGTTGATAATCTTCAGAAGAAATTGAACAAAAATCAGATATTCTATTCATATAATTTTGCAGTAAAAACTTCCCTTGGACATTCGCCTTCACAAACCTTATTCAAGGACTCAACAAACTCAAAATCTCGTGTAACCTTCACATGGCCAACCGAAATACCGTGAGAAATGTTCATGAAAACTTACAACTATAATACTTTTTCCATTTCACTTGTATTCCTCATCCCCTTCATACTCCACGGCGTCATCTTCAACTTCCAACTGTTGTACTTGCTGTTGTTGTATGGCTAGCGGACCTTTTTTGTACGCTGTCATCTCCTGAAAATATATAGTGATTTATTTAATAATCGATGACTGAAGAGTTTTGAGAATAGGGGCCAAGCATTGCCTATGCACGAATTCTCATCTTTCTATATTTGAGAAAATAATATTACGTCTAAAATTTTCATAAATTCATCTCTTACTTTTTGAAATTGTTCTGTTGCGCGCTCGTTTTAACCTAGGGCCTAGACGAAATATTTTATCTCTAGATAGGTTCATTCGATATCCAATTGTTAAGAAATATGTTGTTGGCACAAGAAAATTATTTCAGGGCATTAGTCGTTACAACTGAAGTTTTAGTAAGTTAGTAGAGTCGTAAGAGGCGACAGAGGGTAATTCTGCTGTGTATGTCATGTTAGTCGAGCATTGCACGATTGAGCCTAGCTCGCCCCAGTGCCATTACCACTCCCCCCCAGCAATAGATCGGCGTGAAGCTGTATTCCTCTCCCATCCAGTTCTACTCCTCTCCCAATATCCCATCCCATATAATCCAATAATCCTTTCCATCCAGCCTTTCAAGGAAGAGGAGGGGATAAGCCCCCTTCAAGCCGTCAAGGCAGTCTGATGGTGCGAATGTTCACGGGCCGCGGTCAGTCACTTAACATCAGGTGAAACGCACGCTTTGCCTGCTGTAACATCTATATATATAAAAATGAATTGCTGTTCGTTAGTCTCGCTAAAACTCGAGAACGGCTGAACCGATTTATCTTATCTCGGTCTTGAATTATTCGTGGAGGTCTAGGGAAGGTTTAAAAGGTGAGAAAAATTCGAATTGCCGGATCCATTGCCGAATTGGCGGAAAGCTAGTAAAAAATAAATAAAAAGCGACACTCACCCGATCGTACCTCGCCTTGTCCTGTTCGCTGAGCGACTCGTACTTGGACTTGGTGTCGGGGTCGGCGGCGGCCCAGCGCCGGCCGAGCTCCTTGGCGATGTCGCCCATCGTGTACTCCGGGTTGTTGGCCTTCACCTTCGACCGCTCGTCGTTGCAGAACCAGAAGAACGCGGATCTGTGGGGGTTTTTATATTTATTGTTTGTTGACACAAGTATTCTACATGTATCGCCACCCTATTTGGGGGGTCGTAGGTGTCGTTTTTTTATGTTAGAGCAGGATAGCGGTGCATACGGTTCACTTGATATTAAGCGTCTGACTGCAGCCCATGAACATATACAAGATTAAACTGTCGCAGGTGCCTTGGCGGCTTGAAGGGGTTAGGGGAGTTAATGGTGGGTAATGAGGATTGAATTCGCCGCTAGAGGCGCTAGTGTAGCGTGAGGACTCCGAGAAGGCACTTTGCCAGTGTTTGTGGGCGGCCTGCACGGTTTTATTTTCTTTTAGACTAGTTCCAATGTATAAAGAAATATTTAATTTAAAACTTTATTCTAATTATAGTTAACGCTGCTAACTGCGTAACAAATAAACAAAACTAAAAATATTAAAGGGGATCTGTACGACCTTGACCACGCCCCTCCTACTACTCCGATACAGTAAAAAAAAGTTTCAAAAATGGAATAAATCTCTTATCCACATTGGTCCATATGTAATTTTCTGGCATGATAATTAATTTAGTTTTTACATATCAATTATCAAAGAACACAACATCATGATGATCTTAAGAATAGGTGAGTTGCTTATATTTAATCTTCAAAACTTGTAAAAAATTATATTCATTGTATAAATACTATTGCATACAAAAGGGAGCAGATATAAATTATTACAAGTAGTAAAAAAATTCGTGACCATAACTCACAGCGATCGTTTCGGCGCGTTGGGATCCTTCATCTGCTGCCGCTTGCGCCCGCGCACCTTGATGTCTTTAGGTGGAACGTAATTCTTCATCTCCAGGTCGTACCTCTTCTTGTCTTGTTCTGCCATTTCATGGAACCTCTGCTTCTCTTTTTCTGACATTGTCTGAAAACAAATGCATTCTTAAATTTGATATTTTTAGAAGAAACATAATGGTATTGTATCCTCCTGTGTGATGTTTATTTTTCATAGATCCTTTTTGTGATAACACTCTTACTCTTTAGAATTTCACAAATCATTAGCCTGGAGAATTTGGTTACTAAAATCTGCTGCTAAAATAGTAAATTCTACTGTTTAAACCACATTACAAAATCTCTCATCTGACTGTAAAATGTCATTTGTGATTCATTCAATACCAATTAAAAGTTTTTTATTTTAATTATTCTATTATTTATAAATGACTAGCCAAGAGAAATTGGTTATCAAAATCAGTTGCTGTTAAAATCACATCAATAAAAAAGATACATTGTGTTCTATTATTTTCAGCTTCAAATATGTCCTATTTAATTTCCTAATAAATAACATCTTTTCATTTAGGCATAAAATATTTAAGTATGAACATACATTCCACCTCTCCGCACACTTCTTAGAAAAGGCCGCAAACACGACATTTTCATCTGGGTACTTCTTCTTGTGTTCCTCGCGGCAGGTCTGCACGAAGAATGCGTACGCGGTCATGCGGCCCCGCGGCTTGTTGTACGGCTTCGCCCGCGGCATCCTTGTCTTCACTGTGTTCTGAGCTATCAGCGCTTGCTGTTGCGCCTGTTGTTGCAATTCCTGCAAAAGAGGAGCATCACTTTGTTATTGTTAAATTCTTTCGTTCTTTTTTGCATGTAATATAGTTATTAGAGGGCACTGACTCCTGACATGCTCATGACATGACTGGTTTTCCTAGTTTGGGAGTCAGAAATTTCATGTGTAAAATTGTGCCAAAAAAAAAAATAATTATTAATTATTACTTATATCACACAATTGTGGATTATAGATGTTCCTATAAAAGTTTTAGTTCTATCATTTTATCACAACAACTACACACAGGTAACGCATATAAGAGGTTGAAGTGAAGTATTATTATTAATCCGATAATCAATCATGGGGATCTGAACATTGGTTCTGAATAACATCCTATCATGAAATCTGATGAAATATGAGCAAATATTAAAAAAATATATCATGATAAAAATAAGAAGATTCCTACATCTGGACAATGTTGATTAGTTTTATTTTTAAACAAATGTTGTGTACATTTATAAAATTAAATTCACAAGTGTTACAAAATTATATACCTGAAGAGTAGCAGATTGTCTTTGTAATGCAGCTTGTATTTGTTGTTGTTGCACAGCTTGTAAATGTTCCTGCAAACTTTGTTGTTGCTGTTGTAATGTGTGCACAACTTGTTGTTGCAATGCTGCCTGCGCTTGCACAATAGCTTGAGCTTGAGCTTGTGTCACTTGAATCAAATTCTGCTGGTTATTCTGTTGCTCTAATTTTGATTGTTGTTGTTGTGACTGTTGCTGTTGTTGCTGTTGCTGCTGCTGTTGTTGCTGCTGCTGCTGTATTTGCTGTTGTTGCTGTAACATCTGCTGCAATGTCTGCTGTTGATTCTGTTGCAAAGACTGCTGTAAATTTTGAGCTTGTTGCTGAAGAGCTTGCTGTAAATTCTGATGTTGCTGTAATTGCTGTTGTAATTGATTTTGTTGCTGTTGAATTTGGTTTTGTTCCTTTTGTTGTTGTTGTAAAGCTTGGTGGTTCTGTTGTATACCGTTGGCCTGTTGGTTGTTTTGTTCCGAATCGGAACTACCTTGGTTTTGAGACTGAAACAAAAATATACACAATGATGTTTAGTATGTGTCAGTGCCTATAAGAACATAGAATAGAATAGAAAATATTTCATCTAAACTTTTTACGAAGTACTTATAAACAATCAACTTTAATTTAACACCAACACAATGTTTGGAATTTGCCCTGCAGTGACTTTTTGTTTTTATTTCTTATTTTTTACATACCTATTACTCAACAGGCAAATAACTGTGATAAAAATGGGTAGTAACAGAAAAGGAATAACGCGGACAATATAACTGATTTCGAAAATAAATATTTTCCAATGGCAATAGTAATTTATGTAAGTATCTATTTTCTTATCACAAATGGTTATGTTTCCTTTATATTGATAAAAATATTTCCTTTAACTAAAATTTGCGGAAGACCGATGTCCGAGATAAGTATAGAATATTCATGTTATGGGTCAACAGACCTCCCAGCAAGAAATTGAAGTTACTATTAAAATAGTTAAATTAAAATGCCAAATTGAAATCTACAGAACGATTGTAAATTATGACTTGTGAATTGGTTCAAGGTATAATATTTATTCATATCATCTTAATACATCGGAATCCCTGACCTCGTACAGCATACTATAGCAATTGACATTGACCATGAACTAACCTCAAAAAAATTAAATTGCATTTAGAGCCCGGAATGTGATACGAGTTACTTTATTTCTTTATATTAATCACCTACCATTTCGAAAAAAGCACGTCTTGCTTATGGAATGTTTAAAATTAATATTCCATAATTTTGAAAATAAAGCCTAGTCTATGTAAACAAGACTAATGTCAAATTCAAGAGACACATTAAATGTCAAATTTTGAATGATTAAATTGTCTCCTACAGTCTTTTGAAGATGCCTTGAGTAAAAAGGATTGAATAGAACTATTTTTACATAATTATTATGTGCGCGAAATAAAATAAGCTAAGTGAATGGAAACACGGCAATCATTAAGCTGAGTACACATGATAAATAAGCCGTGACAAACTATAGAATAAAATAAATCATTTACATCCACAATATGAGAAATCTTGTTTATGAAAGTTGCGATATGTCCATTCAGACTTAAAAAAAAGTAAAGAACCGAGTTAGACAACACAACTGGATATTTAGATGTTATCAATCGTATGGGTACTTTGTATTTTAAAATTTGATGAAATTGATAATTAAATAATCGTGATTCGAGACACTGCTTTAAATGCACTAGAATAGAAATGTACGAACGTATTTTGGCTCATGCGAAACCTATTTACCTCCATGGTAATGGTGTTTTAGTTATTTTTTAATGAATCACGTGTTACCTAAATATATGTCGCATGTAAGATTTTTTATGGCGATTTTACTTCAATTAAGCTTTCTATTAATGATTTTTTTTGACATAACATAATAAACGAATGACTATCTAATGCCGCGGAAACTCTGTGTATATTCTTAATTTCAACTTTGTGAAGGGTCATTGATCCTCCCAAGACTCCGATCTTTATTAATACCTTAACCTTGAAAATACTAATTGAAAGTGATATTATTTAATTCTCTTTTGAAACTATATACATATTTCTTCATTTAAAGGAATCAATAAATGTGACAAATTAAATATTAATATAATATGTACATTATAGTGAAAACATAGGATCTTGGTATTTCATGTTTAATTTCTTTAAAAACATACAGGTGTATTAATGTTATGATAGCTAAATATATGACGACCAAAATCCGGATTATATAATAAATATTTAGTTTATAACATATTGATGTTTTGTAAAATATTTCATATAGTTTATTTCAAAAAAGTTACCGAAGGGGAAGAGGCTTGCTGATTTTCAACAGATGCCGAAGCATACCACCAAGGTTGTTGAGGAGACTCCTCTCTGGTGCTTGAATTAGTTATCATACGATAATCAAAATTAGGGGTTGAGTTATCACCGCCATTGTTCGAAAACCCTCCAGTCATTTTGTATGTGTATAATTGATGAGTGGCAGCGGCTGTACTTCTCGCTATTTCCTCATTTATCTGTTGTTGGTGTTGAAGTTCACCTGAGCCTCCTGACCACCATGAGGCATCGTCGCGCGCACCCCAAGCGCCCCCCGTCGCGCCCCGTTCCCCCATATCACAATCCCCGCTTTCGGTCAACCAGTTTCTTTATCCTCACACCTTATTATTTTTGTTTCCTTTTGGTAAAGTTCAAACCATATCATTTATTTTTAAACAGTAATAAACACTTAACCTCCCTCGAATTTCTGTTTTTACAAAGTACACGGACACTAACACACCGATGGAATTTTCATGACAAAGACTCCCTATAACTATACATTGCACATGATTATCACAAGTCACAAAGTGGTTTCGAAATCAAAATACACGAGATCTGTGGTATTTTTGATGAACAAAAAACTGCCGGCTATAAGTTCTACTCAAAGCGCGTACGTTCTGTCTCTGTACCAAAGTCAATACAGTTGGCAACGTCGCGTAACAAGACGCTAAACAAGTATATAGTGGCGCCCTCAACGCGCAGCGGCCGACACGGAAACATTCGAAACTCTAAAGAAAGAGACAGCGAATGCACGAAGTGGTAACAAGTTCGTCCAGCAACCGGTCAATAAGACGATTAGCGCAGCTTCGACTCAGTATTGAAATTCTTTTGTTTACATTTTTTTGTATTATAACTTTCTCATTTTTATGACGTACCTGCTTTATATGACAATAGGTCTAATTCACTTTTTCTTGAATTTTATACTCTATTCATATGGTATATTTTTATTTTTATGAGCTAAACAATAAGCTGCAATTGGACAATCTAAGATTGCATTGTTTTGAGGAACCAGCTTAAAATAAAGCCAAATAGTTACAATTTGGCGATGACGGCGTTGGCATAATATACAATGTTATAAAAGCTAGATGGTAGAATATATATTGATTCTAATAGACAATACTAGGTATTAGAAATCTTAACAATTTCGTGGAGAAAATATTAGTCAGTTTAGTACTCAAAGCTTTAATCCAGTAATATGATTTTGAATGATGTATGCCTCATTTGTTATATTTCAAAAAACATAAATAACCATACATGGGCTTTGTACAACGTGCGCCGTAGCATTGGTACCAAACTCAATAATTATGCCGTATTAACTTATTACTTATTTACTTATCTTCGTTTTTTTTACAGTTAAAAATCGGTGTGAACATAGATAGCCTGCTATTCTAACATGTACCTTTAAAGAATGGTTAAGGTTAGTTTCTTCAAGTAATGTTAGTATTTAGCCGGCTAACTTAAGATTAAGTAGTAGCAACCTTAAGTAGTCTATTGTTTGTCGTGATTCTTGTTACGATTATTTCAACGATAAAAACAATTGTTCCCCACAATTGCTCTCACCTACGTACTTAGATATTCAAAATTTTATAAATAAACAAAAGAATTCAAACAAAAATAAATGATGTTCGTAGATTTTTATTTAATAAAACAGTTGAACTAAAAACGCTTTTATAACAATATCACTAATCTAATAACAAAAGTAAGAGGTTAGGTTAAGTTTCCTAACATGAATAAAAACGAGAGCCCAAAATAAAAATATTGTTTTCATGATTAATTGAAAAATGTTGGTTCCTTTAATTGACATCCCATATGGCAATCAAAAATTACAATGTTTTTGTGGTCCTTTGTTAAGTTCTCGAATCATTTTGTGAATCCAAATAAACCCGAACAAACGGGGAAAGCTTTCGTATCTACGATAACCTAATTTTTTTCTTATAACTGAAAGAGGTCGTAGACGCAAGTATTTAATGTAAGTTTCAGTTTGATATATAAAGGCTAAAATCAAATAAGTCGAAAGAAGAGTTTACGAAGTCTCAGCAGTTTTGATGAGATTTGTTTTTTTTCTTAACGATACGGAATCCATAATGGCCCCATAACTACAAAACAAAATGTGGTCTTGCAAGTTACATAAATTTTGGGAAAGTATGAGATACTTATTGGTTAATATGCTTAATAGCAACATATTATCCTACTAGTTATATAAAGTTAAATGTGGAAATCGGATGTTTATGTAGTAATCATGATACATGAACATCCAAAGTTTCTTCAACCGCAACAATTGAGCGAATTTTGATGAAATTTTCGTATATACGTAGATAGACTGTTATCTGGTTTAAAATGATAGACTACTTTTTATTGATACGAATATAACGCAAGCGAAGCCGGCGGCAAAAGATATATTATAATATACTAGTAATCTATTAAGTGTACTGCGCCCGTTTCGTTATTAAATTTTTTTTTACTATATATTACTCAAAATAAAAAAATGTTAAGATTGTTAACTTTTTCCTGAAGGAATTTCATGATTTGTATGTGTTTCTTCCAGCTTTCAAGCAGCGACATGCTATGAAAACTATAAGTATGATATTATTGCCACATACCCATTTCTTTGACGCGCTGTCACAAAATTATCTGTTACCAAATTATTGCGATAACAAGAATTTAACCGCTAGGTGTGATATCTCTTTCCTTCAAATAAAAATGCGTTTATAAATTCGTCTGTGAAATAATAAAAGGACTTGGTTCCAGTTTAATACAATATTTTATTGCGACTAAACTAAATTTCATTTTTAGTTTCCCTACTAATTAAGTATTACGACTTAATGTGTAAGAAAACTGAAAATGAAATTAAATATTAAATTTACAGCCTTCCGTCTAAAACTGAAAATGAAAAAATAATACTAAGATAGGTAGTATTTAGTCTCTTTTTTATTTCACTTATTTTTTATTGAATGTGCACATTTAAAATCTTAGCATCATTTATTTCTATCTAGTATCTAGTGTTCTACCTGAAGGACAAATTGAAACATCTGAATTAAAAAATAACATCTTGACGCGTAACAGATACATAAAAGAAAAACTTGCAAAAACAAAAAATATGATTTATTAATGAAATACAAATGGCATGTTGACGGAACTCCTTGAATGTACTGTAGAATCCATACTTCAGTAAACATAACTAGTTTATTTCTTGATAATATAAAATTTTCTGTGAAGCACGTGAATTACTGCGCCATGAAAATTCTAATGTGGCTATTGTAAAAAGGCTAATCCATTGAATAGCCTTTTTATAGGAACATACATATATTAATAAAAGAAGCTCGATTTCGGAATTAGCAAGTAATAAAAGCATTTTAATTTTCCATTTTTTTCAAACCGACAAACTTAACGCCAATAAACTTATACAAAATATTTACTTACCTACTAACATATTTAAAACATTCATGTGTAAATATCTTTACAATATTTTAATACAAAATACAATAAAGAATAAAAATAATTTTTAAGTCTTATTAGAAAAGTAACCAGTAAAACAAAACAGTACTTAATTCATATATTAAACGTTAAGGTGGCTTTATATTTTCATTTAATAAAACAAAAATAAATTTTCTATTGATTAATTTATTAGAAACGTCGCTTCTGATAGTTGAGAAGTATAAAATTCACTAAATAAAACTTTGACATATCGCTAAAGTATCGCACTCACCTACTAATGTAGTTTGTAGTGTTTTATGTTTATGTACAGTGTCATTTTACTTCGTCCGCACTCGGCAGCCATTTGCTTATAAAATTAGAACGTAAAACTATAAATAACGCATCAAACAATACACAAACGTCCTGCGATAAAACCACAAATGCACATCTTTATTATCTGACTATATTTGGCTGTAATTATATCAGAAATGAGAAATTGTAAAACTCACCGAGTATATATTTTTATTATTTATTAAGCGAGCACACGATTTCAGCGCTTATTACGTAGGGAACTTCGTGTTCCTTCGTCGTAATGAAAACATGAATAGTCGATGTCACTGGTAAAATAATCCGATTGGTGCAAATTGAAAAGCCCGCCTAATTGTAACCAATCCCGGACAGCGTTTCGGCTTTATTTTTTGTTTATACTTATCTATAAGTACATTTCGTTCAACAGAATAGAAATACACTCACACACCGAGGTTTGTATTCACTATTCACAAAGAAGTTAAATGTTTATGTACTTGCTTATTTTAGATGTGTGCGCTTGTGTTTGTGTTGTGCTATTGCTGTTGCGTTTTTATGGTGACGAGACGTCTCGTACAGTTGAACTGCGATCGGTGCGAAACATCCATTTTGTGCTATTTATTTGAAATAAAATTAAGAATTTAAAGAAGAAACAGTTGAAAATATGATATAGTGCAGTTATTACTTGGAAAAATAGGCGTATGGTGTCATATATTACTTTTATTTTGAACTTAAATGGAGCCATGGACATTTCATTATTCTGGTAAAAGTGCAGTGAATAACTAGATTTTGACATTACTGAAAGAACGCGGTTATAATTTTGACCTTTTAGACTGATTTTGTAAGTTATTTACAGTGTTATTTAGTAAAAATGTTCTGTGTTATTGCGTCTCATAACCTCAATCAGGAGGTTTTGTGAATACGTCGCTCTGTACTTCATTGCATTGTAAAGACTTTATCTGGGTCGTTTTATTTACCTGTTATATATGATTCAACGGGAATATCAAATGAACAACGGGTTTAGCACAGGAGAAGAAGATTCTAGAGGTAATTCCGATCAAATATGTTGCCTTGTGGATGACAGCGACCGATGTAGGCGACTTGCTGGCAACGCGTCATATAGCAAGCGTATACAGAAGACTGTGGCACAAAAGAGGCTCAAACTGAACATTGACCACCAGGTTTGTTTACTTATTCATATATGCAATATTTTCATTTATGTTTTACACAAAGAAATTGTCTAGAAAAAGATTAATTAACGGCAAGTTATATTTTCAGGCACGACATACATACATCTGTGATTATCATAAAACAATGATCCAGTGTGCTAGAACAAAACAGAGGAGAAATAAAGACTCTGAAGATGACAGCAATGAAGCTGAGATTGATTCACCTGAAGTAGACTGGTTTCAATTGCAAGTGAATACATTAAGAAGGTACAAAAAGCATTACAAGGTGCCAACAAGGCCAGGCCTGAATAAGGCACAGCTAGCAGATGTAAGTTCTCAAATATTATACCTTACATAGTATATTTTTATTTAAAAATATTATATAACATGTCTCATGGTTATTTATTCTTGCAGGCTATACAGAAGCACTTCAAGTCCCTTCCAGTCAATGAGAAAGAGATTGTGACATATTTTATTTATATGGTGAAAACAAATGGTAATAAGTTAGACCACAAAAATGGTATCAACTCAGACTCAGTGTAGTTTTAAGTGACTATTTATGAACCATAGGATTAGTTTAGATTTATTGAACTAGTAAATTTCTCTTTTTAATTTTTCAATCTACATTAATGTGCTCACAATTTTGTATATGAGTTGTCTATGCAATTTCAAATATGCTATAAACTTTCTGTTCATTCTAATTATTTCATATAATGTGATTATCTACTATCAATAAATCCTATGTTTATTTAATAGCAACAAACACAACTAGTGATATATATATTTCTATTTTTTGAAAATGAATTCACTCATAATCTTTCAAAGTATTGATTAACATATTTATTTTTGAATAGTTAGTCAATTTTATGTTATACAGTAGTATAAAATGTTATGATTGTTAATTGACAAGGGAAATGCTAATATTATTATAAGTATTGTTAAAGAGATTTAATAACAACAAGTGTAAAATGTAATTTTTATTACATTTTATTGAAAAAAATATTTATCTTTTAATTTCTTCAGTCATCTTCGGATTCCGATGATATTTCAATCCATGAAGATGCAGCTGCCTTAGCCTTGATTTCCGCTGTTTGTGGCAGTGATGACACAACTGTAAAAAATTGTTATACATTAACATTACATTATACAATAAACATAATTATTATAAAGAAGTACATAATTCTATAACAATCAATCCTTTATATCTTTCTAAGTCCACTTATGAACAAAGATGAATTAAAAATGCATGAGAGATTGGTTAATTATATTGATTGATGAAATAGTTTATTACTTTTTCTTAAACAACTATTAAGTGGCCCTTTCTTTTCTTACCATCATATTTACTAGGTTCTTTAACTTCCTCAACATCATCTATAATATCTTCCTCGGCTTCCATCTTCACATCATTAACATTATAATTCTTCAAACATATACTAAGATCCTTTTTGCACAGAGATTGTTTATGTTCATTTGTTATTATATCTGCGAAATTAATTCGTACCCTTTTCTGTCTGTAAACAATAGACATAAACATAATTTTATTTCTAAGTTGTAAATGTAGATACACTTTACTTCCACTTCAAAATGAATAAGAAAGTCCAAAGAAAATCAGACAAGATCCTTTCAAAGTGAACTTAACAATTGTTCTTGTATCAAATATTTTCTTAATAATTCATGATGTTTTTTTTTTTTAAAATTTGTTGTTGAAATAGTTTATATGAATAAATAATGCCAAATGAAGCATATATTAAATTTATTGAGGGTGTAAATCAGAGACCAAGGAATATATAACATTATTTCTTGCAATTTAAATCTTATAATTTTCACAGGTTTTTGATCAAATATGACCAGACTTGTAAATCACTGAAGTCATTTGTCTTAATTGAGTTCGCCCAAATAGATTTTATACACGCGCGCCCCTTTATCAGCATAGCCTAAATAGTTAATGAGAGCAAAGCCTACTAAACTATGATTGTTGTTTCGATTTTTGTCAAAAAAATTAATACTAAAAGAATGAATAGATGCTAAGTTGTTATTGTACATTATAGACATTAGCACTAGTAGATAACTGGGATGTCAAAAATTATCAAGATTATTAAGATGCTAACATAATATGTCATTATTAACACTGTAGGTTACTAGGCCAACATCATTTAATTCGAAAAATTCTTTATAGAGGCATTTTTGTATTGGTATGCCAACATGTTCAATCATGTCCCTAAGATATTGCTAACTTTATGTTAAAATATTGTGTGTCAATGAAGGCAAAAAATGTACTGTCCATCTGCTTACCTTAATGTGTCATCACTAATTATTGCCTTTTTCAATATGTCTATCACATTCTTGCCTCTTTCAGCAGCTTTAAGGATTGATTTGTGTACAAGGTTAACATTATCTATAGCAGCGCCTGTCAGCTCCAGTAAACAAGGCTCTTTGTATTGATTCATACCAACAACAAGCAACCCACCCCCAGCATTACCTTCCTCAACATTACACATACAAACCGACTCCTCTATATAACTGGGGTCTGATAGAAGAATGCTGAAATAAAGAAATTTTATATTAAACAAATAATTTATCCTGAGCAGCTTTGTTTGCCAACCTTTGTATTAATTGTCTATTCATTTATGTGCATATTTCTCAGAACTGTTTGGAGTTATAACATAAGGGTCTTTTGCATATTCATGTTCCTAAAATAATTCAAATTTCATAATAAGTGTGAGCAATATGTCCACTAAATCATGGACATGCTGTTTTCACAGAATGGTTAAATAAATTCAATGGAATTATGTCTAGATTCTGTCACTTTCCAAAATCTTACAGTTAGTGGTAACAAAATGAGTGATTAATATTTTATAAATCATGAAGACTTTGCACACAATTTAAAAATTATAATACTGATTCTGAATTTTAAATACAAGAATATGTAATTATGTTACGAAAATATTATGAATAGGCCAACTTACTCGCTTCCAAAGATGGCAAAGGTTAAACATACAGGATAATGATACAGCACAGTGGGGATTGGGTCCTTCTCAGCTACTGTATGAATGGTAATTTTGTCCCCACTTCTTGTAACATCGGGTCGTTTGAAATGTGACAAAGATGCTAAAGTTGCTATGCTTGCACATTCAATCAGGTTACCTTCATGGTTAAGTATTTTTATATCCACTCGTAATGACCAAACCTGAAATAAATAAATTAAAATTTATGCATTCTTAATTTATTATAAAAAAATATGCAACCTTTTAAATATAAACAATAAGAATTAAATTTTAAGTCAAGGTTAAATAAGATAAGAGTTTACCAACCTTTTCTTCAACAACTATGCATAATGACTCAAGGTCAATGCACTTTGAATCCTTGTAACATTTCTCAAGTAACCTATTTAGGTACACTGTGAGGTCAGTTTGTCGGTTAGCTTCAAATTGTGGTGCAGCCATTGGACTGATTTCTACATTAATATACAGGATGCCTTCATTTGGTCTGATTTGTTTGGGCTGTACAACCTCACATGATACTTGTGCTAACACTCTAAAAAATTAAAGGTTTTGATCGCAATAAGGGTAACCCATTAGAAATAATAATTTAATTCTCACATAAATACATAGAAAATGTGTAAGGAATAAAATCATATAATATCAACATCTAATTTTGCTTACTTAGTTTCTCCTAGTGATACAATGCAACTTCCATAATCTGAACCAAATGATATCTGAAGTTTTCTGGTTTCATTGTAAGTTCTCCCGTCTAGTCGCTACAAGAAAATCAAGTTTTCTAAAGTTTATTTTTTATTACAGCATCAAAACAAAATAAAAAGTTTACTATAGATACTACTTACATGTCCACCTGAAATTATTTTCTGAACGAAAGATTTTTCACAATTGGAGAGTATAGTTTCCCTCATTTTAAACAAATTAATTTGCTTTATTTAATAAATAGAGTGCTGTATTCTTATTTATATAATAAAAACCCCAAAATGTATTTTCAGGTTATGTTTTTGTCTTATTGTCAGAATAAATGTCAAACTGACGACTAGCGACAAATGGCCGAGTTAAACGTTTTCAATCTACGCAATAAAATCGTGAACAATGTCATTCTCCATTCAACACATTTATAAACTACAAAAGTCTTTGTGTAAGTAAAATTTTGGAATATAAGATAAAATTGGATCGTTTGGGTGAAGATTAAATTGTCAAGTTATACACAGCCATAATTGACCGAGCGAAGCGAGGACTCAAGAGTCGAGATGGCCGTGCGATTGTATGAAAATCGACTATAACTGGACATTTTCTTTTCTTTAAACTATTCGCTTACGAAATTTTATCAAGATCAGATAAGTGATATCGAGATATCGGCGGATAACTTTTTCATACTCATACCGTCGCTGGGCTATCTCGACTCTGGGACCTTGAATTGCTTCTCTCGTTCAATTATTTTTGTAAATTTATATTTTTTGTTCCCGCATCTTTTGTGGAGCATGCGGCTCACCGGAATGGAATTAAAAAGGGAAAAGAAAGAGAGGAAGAGGGTAGGAATACTGACTCCAGCTCCCACTCATCGTAAAAAACACAGTATATCACTGCTTCACGCTGATCTTCTGCGTGCATAGCAAAGTAGTACTAACCAATGTAGTCTTCGGGTAATGCTAACTTCCTCAGTCTCCAATTCGTGCATAAGCAATACTCGCATTCTGAGTGTAAAAGTGTTTAAGAACTGATCTTTATTGTCTTTTTACACTGATTTCAGATAAAGATTTCCCTATATCGTACAATTAGTTCAAATCAAATTAAATATTTAACGAACATTCTGTAGTACCTACTAAGGTACTTTAGTAATTTACTTTTTTTTTAAACTATTAACTCCTCCGTCCTAGGAATGTCATAATAACCAGCAACATTAGCTTAATTATATTTACCATCTTTGACCCCTTCTGTAACTATCAATTTATTACAATCGACAAGCAATTATTTACAAGCAATATTACCACGTACAACCCCGTTCAAATAATTTTCTGTATAATGGGCTAGGTAACGGTGACACGGTGACATATAAAAATTAACCTTACCTTCCTTCGTCATAATCATATAATCGTAAAGTGAATATTGATAATATGAAATATAGGGTAGACAATCCGTAGGTCGTAGGTTTTATATTGAAATCTTACTATACTTTAGATACTATTCTACTATTTAAAATCTAAATTGATGATTTCCTCATTTTTTGAAGTTGTTAAAAATGAGTATTATACTGTAGGCACTCTTTGTTTGTGACAACAGATCATCCCGGTAGAAGTAAAGTTAGTTCGAACTCTAATTAAGTTATCAAAGTTGAAATATTTTCAGTAACGTATAAACACTTAAGCTGCCATTATCGCTACTTTCAATAATAAACACAGTAATAAATAATAATCAATAAGTTGTAAATATATGAATGCGTATCAATAAAAATCTAACGTGGATTGATGATATTGCTGCCCCACCGTCGATTATGTCACCCCATACTGTCACCACTTCTGTGTTTGTGTTACGGTAATCAGTCGCCCACCACCGCATGGCTGCAATGGAAGGCTTAGAAATTATATTTTCCTCGGTTTGCAATGCCTCATTTTGCGATAATACTTACGATAATCCATTAATCGGTAATATATTTAACTTTCCGACCTACATTTGCGTTGAAAATATATTTTTTTTTCATTTAAAAATTACTGTTTAATTTTGTAGATGCCAAACTATCCGCAAAACAAAATGAGACCTTAGCATTAAAAAATATGGTCAATGGAAAACATTTAAAAATTGGCACATTCGACGTGAGTATGATTCGATTATTACATCTCACTAATAAGAAAACCTTTATATTTCATACATAAATAATTTGCAAAAATTGTTTAGAATTCGCCCATGAGTTGGACAGAAAGAACTGAAAATGGAAGTCTAATCGGATATGGGGTTGCGTTTGAAATTGTAAACATATTACAAGAAAAGTTTAATTTTACTTACGAGGTTGTTGTTCCGGAGAAGAATTTTTTATTCGGTAATGGACGTCCTGAGGAGAACCTTATTGGGCTTCTTAACACCGGTGTAAGTTATTTTTTGATGTTTTAATTTATGTTTTGTTAAACAATGTTTTACGTTTTAATAGTAGGTACAATGTGTCTTCTTAATTTCAAGATAATATGGAACTATGCTTACATTATTATTGAACATCCTATTATCTCCAATTTCACATTATTTATATAATTGTACCAATTAATAAATGTGTCTTTAAGTCTGAAATAAACCAACATATTTCCATTATCAGAACTTTATTTTTAGTATAGTATTGTAGTGCAATTTACCTCTAAGCGAGTGTACAAAATATTGGTATTATCTAATTTCACTATATTATGGATCATTCTCATATAGAAAATAGATATGGCAGCCGCCTTTATCCCACTTCTGAACAACTACGACAAACATGTACAAATTTCACCGATTTTGGACGAGGCGAATTGGATGATGCTGCTAAAACGTCCGAAAGAGTCAGCCGCAGGGTCTGGACTTTTAGCGCCCTTTGATGAAATGGTTTGGTAATTAAAATTTTAATATTAAGTAATAAAAGAGAACGCTATTTCAAAATAAGATTTAAGAAATTACGGAGTACTTACTTAGTAGAAATTTTCAGTGATGCATGGGAATTTTTTATCATACCCAATTGGATAGAATTTGAACATTACAGTTATTATTCTAATGCTATAGTTATTTAATATTTAAACATATTCTGTGGCAAAATACACTAAAAAGCGTTGCTTTCGGGATAGAAAATTCTCATCAAAACTTTCGTGGACAAATATTACCCCTCCTTATTGGTGCAATACCCACTTAATAATAATAATAATATGTTAAATATTTATGTTTTTTTATAGTAAGTTCTGATTATAAATCATTTCCATTATTTTCGGCCAGGTACTTGATCCTCATAGCTGTGGTGGCTTACGGGCCTTGCGTGACGCTTCTCACACGGTTGCGTAATAAGCTCATGCCTGATGAAGAGAAATATATATCCATAAGTCCTAGCATTTGGTTTGTTTATGGAGCATTCATCAAACAGGGGACATCATTATCACCTAACGCAAGTAAGTCGAACGTGGCAAAAGGGACTTGGAAAATTTTGGAAAAGTTGCTGAGTTTTTTGATTCGCTATGAACTTCAGTGGTAAAGATATCCCTAGATATTGACAGTTAATTTTATTTGTAGTTATACGACAGTTATTTTTTCATAATAACAGTATACATAAGTCATTAGCCATACTTTCATAGTTGTATTTTGTAGCAACAGGAACATTAACCAATGGAAGATTCTATCGGTAATTGTCAGTCATTTATCACTTAGTGGTTACGCCTTTTCGATATGGTCATTTTGTGTTACACTGAAATACAATTTAGACCTTGTCCCTAATCATACTAGGGATGGTATCTCAATACTGGTTAATGGAAAAACAACGAAATAAGTAGGTTTCATAGATTAGGTTATGATGGGTATTAATCTGGTATCCTTATGTATCTGAAGAATAAATCCCAATTAGTGAATTCTTATAACAGTCTACATTTCACAGCATTTTTCGCCTGCACTGGTAATATATTTTAACAACGATGCAAGAATATATTCATATATTAAGGCCGGCTTCACACATGCTGAATGTCTGTCTGAATTCTGGATCTGATTTCAGATCCATACAAGTCGATCTCGAAAAAATCAGGATGTGTGTGGAGCAAGCCGATATTGTATGGTATACTACCTTTCTAAATTAAGAATTTTAATTCAGATCGTGAAAATTCAGCATGTGAGTGGCCGGCCT
>LQNK01002870.1:259670-284219 GCA_001586405.1 Phoebis sennae | reverse complement strand
GTACGTTTCTAAATCTTAAAAATTGTCATACCACCTCTACTTCGAAAATTCACAAAGTACAAAAAATTTGTAGTCCACGCGGGCGAAGCCGCGTGCGGAAAGCTAGTTTGTAATAAACAGGCTCAAAAAGTACTGGACCGATTTAAAAAATTCTTTCACCATTCGAAATCTACATTATCCACGAATAACATAGGCTGTATTTTATAGGCTATCTATACATATAATAAAACAGTAACCGAACCATTTCTGTACATCGAATATTTTTCAAAAAGGGTAATTGGTATGCAATATGTATGTTCTATACATACCAAAACCATGGTTAAAAAATTTTTTTTCTGTTTGTCTGTTTGTCTGTTTGTCGGTTTGTCTGTTTGTCTGTTTGTCTGTTTATCTGTTTGTATGTGCGTCAATCACGTAATAACCACTGGGCAGATTTTTATAAAATTTCACATGCTGATAGACCAATATTAGGTGCAACTTATAGGCTACATTTTATTTAAAAAAAATATAATTTTGGGTTGGCTCTCCATATACGTAAACGGAGGGTTAAAAAATAAATTCGCTTATGCATCATTGAGTGAGGATTCATTGGAAAGGTCTTTAAAAATGATATCGAGGTTTCTAAATGCGTTTTCTGCTAAAATAAATATTTATTGAGATATACGCTTCTAAAGTCGTGAAAATGTCATACCACGTGCCAATGTGAGATTTTGGTTGAGTTGCGGACATGCCTTTTTATACTCTTAACGTATAGATTAAGACGTTGAAACACTCAATGAATCCAAAGAATAACTAACTCTCTGCACGCGTGCAAAGCCGCGGGCGGAAAGCTAGTATATACTATTACGGGAGCGTAGCCGCGCGGATCACCTAGTGATTCACCGTTTTCCGTCCGTTTCCGGCCGTTTTCAATAATGTATCAAAGATTATGGATATATTGAAATCTCAGATTAGATGACATTAGATTGACAAAAGTAAAAAAGGCTATCCGTCGAAAGCATATTGAAATTAAAGTAAGTGCAAATAGATAGATTTGCCTGACTTTAGTAAGTAGGAAGTCCTTCATCAAGGGGAGTAAGACGTTTATGCGGTCACGTCTCTCCTCGCACGGAGAGGAGAGACGTGACCGAAACTGTCGGTCTAAATCGAGTTAAGACACAACTAATTATACGATGGCTCATCTAACGTTAAATCAACTGCCGGTATGATCGATACTAAGTAATGAGTGTAAAAACCAATTACACCTGGATGCAAATGTCATACCTTATAAGAAACAAGAATGTGACTTAGTGTGAAGTGGAGTTTAATTACTATATCAATTATATATGGAGTATGTGCTTTGACTGGTAAATAGAATAATTACATTGTGATCTCATGATTTCTTCCATGATAATGTTGGTGATGTTTTCCACAAATCTGTTTGATTTTGTTTTCATAAAAGCAATATTAAATATTAAAAATAATCTCTGATATAAATAGCCTAGAAAGGGCCTTTTTACTCTAGACGCTCTCTCTAATAATTTGGATACAATGCCGAGCTGTAAATTTGATGTAATCATCAAGAGATCAGAAATGGGATCGGTAGCTTGACGTGCTGTCACGGTCACTTTCCTGGGTTTCAAACGAACCCTGTACAAAACTTTATCCAAATCGTGTCAGTGGTTTAAGCTTGAAGATGAGACAGACATACAGGCAGAGTGACTTTCGCATTTTTAATATAAATAAGGAAAGGAAGTAACGTTAGTAAGGATTTTCCACGAGTAAACGAACGTATATTAAATACAAAATCTTATTGCCATCTACCCCTGTGGGCGTAGGATAAAAAAGATGTTATTCCGAGATATGCACAGCGCATTGTTATCTCTCCTTTTAAAGTTGTCTGCAAATACCTTATACTATAATGGTATCTGATAAGATCACACATGAACCGTCAATCTTTATAAGTGAACAATATGAAGGATTGCATTTAGATTGCAGAACATTAACGTGTCACCATCGAGAGATACATTTGATCAATTGGCATGATCAAGTAGTTTATTAAAAATGTACATATGAATTTGATCAGTTTGCATTATGGTATGTTGTTGTATTTACTTAAAGTGTTGTATCAGACATGCATTGGCTAAGCTAGCAGAAATTTGATGTGGTGAAGTGTGTTGAAAAGCAATAGTTTAAATTGTATTTGTACCGATTTTTAAAAATTTTTTAGCATCTGCGTCATTCGTATCATCGGTATTCATTGTTGAAAATTAAGATTTTTCAAGGACTCTACAGTCAAAATTATTATTATTATTGCATTCATACATTGTTTGTAACCGACTTTCAAAAAAAGGAGGAGGTTATCAATTCGACAAATCTATACAAAGTCGGCCTTTTTCTATTTTCAATTTAACATTTTGCACCGAGTTCGTATAGATTTCAACAAAAATTAAATTAAAATTATTTATTAGTTTTTAGAGGAGTCGGTTCTATTTTTGGCAAAAAATTTTATAATATTTAAAGAAGGTATCTGGATGAAACCTCATGTCCATGCAAATCGTACACATCGTGTGCAGACACCATTATTGTCCGCATTAAGATGTAGATAGCTGTGATTGATGGCGCCTTGATGTTGCGAAAATGACTAAATTGCTGTTTTACGGTACTTTACGAGAGATGAATGATGTCGAACCCATTGACATAATTAATGCTTTGTTATATGACATAGTGTATAAGTACAATTGTATTGGTATTTTGTATGAAATGTATCGAGGAATCCTACAATTTTACGAATATTATATTTTTCAGTTTTTTTCTCCCTTACTTTAAAGTTGTAAACTTCAATTTAGTTTGCTTAAATCGTGTAAATTAGTTTAATAAAACTTTTTGAACTGTTTGGGAAACGTGTTGCACATAGGTAAAAACCATTAAGCGAATGCTGGAAATAAACACCGTTAAAATTTCAACGTTTACTTTGAACAAATTCACGATAAATGTACCCTAGTGTACTATAATCATAATTGAAATGTGCACACTTAACAATCCCTAATTCGTAAATTACGTGCGGCATATACGTAATCCATGGTTCATAATCATACATTGAATTAAAATGTCACAAAGTCAAACACCACAGGGCGTACTATTAGGGAACCCTAATTCTCACCCAATCCTTTATACCACGATCACGTCAATTGAAGGGGACTTAATAAAGTTAGGGGGATTTAGTACAAAATATGTAACAGTTATTTTAATTGGATGAACATTAAAGGTTCAACAATTGCCGAAAATTTATGAGTGTAAAAGTATTATTGGATCATTGGGATGACTCATGATTTGAAGTTGAAAATCAGGTAAAAAATTGTATTAAACACTTACTCTTTTGTTTATAATAACAATATTCCATTTTTCATTTCAATGAAATTAATTAACCATAGGTAGATGATTGCTAATATAATCGTTACCAATAACTAATCGAAACAAAACTCAATTAATTTCACGATAAATTCAATAATGATTATTCAATAACCATTCCTATAATCGAATGTAATGGATTAGTTCGAACTATTCACGTCTTAAATGTCCAGCCAGATAAATAATGATAGCACAGACTATAAATTATTTTAGAGAATGGTCTATGGACTGCGACGTCCTATCTTATTGTGATAATGAATATATCCTGAATAATATTTCAACAGTGCACTTCCAGGAAAACAATGTTAGCTTAAATCAAACGCAAACGTGAATTTCTCTAACTGAACTTGTTTGAAGAATTTTTATCTTTTTTCTGCATTTTTAATTGTTGATAGTTTGTGTGTTTTATCAAAAATGTTGATAAACTTTATATTTCTTTGTTCTACGAAAATTTTATCTAAAAATATTATGGTTTTAATGATTGAAGAAACTATAATTGTAGGCAATAAAATAAAGTTTAGAAAAATTACAGGTATCGGTTCAAAAATATCTTTTCTATGCTGCATGCCTTGTCCATTGTTGAGGAGAAGATTCACTAAATTAATGAGACCAACAGCTATTTAGAGATCCAAAAGCTAATTTGTCTATAATTTAAAACGAAAGCAGTTTTCCTGACTTTAAATCATTTCTTACAACCGATGTTACCGTTTTTGATATCAGAATTCAGAGCGTTCACTTAGCGATAAATAAATAACACTAGGTTAGGTACAATACTGAATATTACATCAGACGCAAAATGTATCTGGGCCGAACTAATTTATTTATAAAACACTTCACGCACAGGAAATGGTATTAATGGTATTTAATCCCATCATATTGTGCTAATGTATCGGCTTTGAGCTTTAAATTTATTGACGTGGTAATCGTGATCAAATCTTATACTATTATTAAGATTTGATCCAACAATGCAATTACTATGCAGTTATCAATTGAAACCGAAGTGATGGTGAGTGTAATAGAAACAGACTACGATCGTCGATTGTCTTGAATTGTCGGTAAAATGTTGGATCCTATTAAATGTCAGAATAGTGAGGATATAATGTAATCCTTATGGATTTTCTCGGCTTATGACGGCGGTTCAGTTCGTGCCGCGAAAACGACAGGAGACCGCAAAGGGAGACAACGGGACGGCGGAACTTACGAAAAGGTCGGTTTAAGTCTCCTGCCGCGGTCAAGAAACGATCGTGGCGCGAACCGTTATCTTTAGATAGCACGTAAATCAAACAGTTCTTAATATAAATCTCCATTGACTGTAAAATATTTTTAAACGCGAGTTTTCATAAGATGCAAATGACATGCATCTGTTTTAACCTTATTTCCATATAAAGCCGACAAATTTACACAATATCGTCATACTCAAATATACAGTATTGTTAATATGTGTGTACACATAGCTTACATATAAATTACGCGAAAATGACTTATGAATGAATGTCGAATGACTTATGAATGAATGTCGAATATAAAGTATGATTAACTTTGTGACACAATGCTTATTTATACAATTGTATTAGGATTAAAAATCTTTGGTCTTACAGGAAAACCAGTACTACGTCATCTTGTTTCACATGTTTGTCACGTACCTTCCTACCACGTAGCTTAGTCATTTAGTGCTTAGGAGATATGCGCTTATTAACAATACTATACTTTTTGATAGGTATGTTCTCTACCTACCAGGTCGAAACCTTAAAAACAGGTACCTAAAATTATTAAACCTATTATTAAAATAAATAGTGATGAGTAAAATCTTTTCGAAAGTATGTGTGAATTCCCCGATCCAGTCTTACAATTTTCCATTGCACAACTGAAAACTTATTCTCTACCAAATCTTGTTATTGCCCTTTTCCCATACTTCCTTATAACAAGGGCACAATAACAATGAGAAAAGCGATAACATAAACTTGTTTATCGTAAGCTACCGATTAATTCAGTATCAAGAGTTACATGCAATAAAACACGGGTGCAGAATAAAGCTCATTTCGCCATGTTGCAAGCCGCCTTACGAACGAGGCGATATGTATACGTTATAGATTTGTTGTAGTGCAAAACGGAGGCGAACATTTCTTTCGTAGGTATTACGTCAAGCTCATATTGGACCTATCCTATCCCCCTTCCTTCCCTTCCCTATTCTTTTGCGATCAAAATTTATAATTTAAATGTACACAATGTATAAATTTTGATTGATTTTGATCGCGAGACAGTGTAAATTGCCGTAAAAGTCGATAAAATGATGTGTTTAAATCGGTTGTTTCCTGGATATTGTAAATTGTAAAGTTATTATATATATAAGTGGGATTTTGTGAGTATTGTTTCAACATGATATGCCTTAAATTTACACCGGGGTTTTCACCACCCCATCACAGTTGTAATTCACACGGTGAGTTCAACGTGTATTCCGTCCTATTCCTATCCTGGTCTATAGTATCTACAATCCTTCCCTTATCCTTCTTTAAAGTTGGCAAGGCATGCTTTGTTTTTGCAGTTCTTAGGTCGCGGTACACTTAACTTTATATGAACCGCATACTCTATATCCAAGGTATCGAAAAAAATACACTCATCATAATTTTATTTTAATCATTCAACATCCGTAATGTCTTTGAGATACTTTCAAAAAACAGTAAATAAATTCTTCATATAAATCTTTATTTTTTTCAAAAATGTTGAGGAAAATATTGTTTACACCTTGGAAGTTTTAGTACGTATTTGGTGATTTGTATTCTGTGGACAAAATCTTGGATTTAGCCAAATTCCATTGATATGCGTAGAACGTCTTTGAAATACGAAGAAAACAAATTAAATACAATCGAAAACAAGTTTTTTAATCCAGGATAATAGCTAAAAACAGTTTTACAAGAAAAATCTATAAAGAATTAATTCTACACACGCTTAAGTTAAGGAATTACTGACTTCGATACGCATCACGTATGATATTATATTTTTTTACTGCATTGGCTAAATTTCAACCTGTATAGATATTTATTTTTGAATAATTCAACTAAATATTGGAAAACGTGATCGAATTTGAACTTTGTAATAATAAATGTTAAATTTTTTAAAAATTAAAAATATTGTTATAATATTATGAAAACTTTGTTTAAAGACAAAAAGGAATAAAAAATTATAATGATTGGATGCAATCATTAATAATAATACGTATTTCATACCTATTCGTGCCTTACAATTGCTATTTTAATAATATTCTCGGGTTAAATTAGCATATTAACCGTAATAACTTCTAAGAAAATTATACTAGGTTTCTGTAAGCACTTATTGCCTATAAATATCCTGAGTATTTCACATAGCTATTATTTTAATTGCATGTTAACGTAAGAATTGAATATTCATTACATCGCCTAAAATTACACAGAATTTTGTAATATTAAAAATAATTAATGAATGTTGTGCACCAAAAAACCTAATTAAAAGTCGATCATTATGATCACGCCTTTTAATTAGGGTTTTTTGTTATTACTTACGTGTCGATGTGAAAGCTGTTTTCACACTATAATTTTAAGGTCAAAGCCCATTGAAGGACCCTGGTTTCTATTCCTCATATGAAGTTTTATCGCTCACACTTTTTATGTTAGAAGGTGTCAAAGAACCATGCAGTTTATCTAATGTAAAGCGACCACTGCAAGCCTGCAACATCAGGAGAGTCGTAGGTGCTATCCTACTTTGCTATTCTTCTTTAGGGAAAGCGGATAAGGAAAACAAAAGAATAGGGAAGGGAAGGAAGGGGGATAGGATAGGTCCAATATGAGCTTGACGTAATACCTACGAAAGAAATGTTCGCCTCCGTTTTGCACTACAACAAATCTATAACGTATACATATCGCCTCGTTCGTAAGGCGGCTTGCAACATGGCGAAATGAGCTTTATTCTGCACCCGTGTTTTATTGCATGTAACTCTTGATACTGAATTAATCGGTAGCTTACGATAAACAAGTTTATGTTATCGCTTTTCTCATTACTATTGTGCCCTTGTTATAAGGAAGTATGGGAAAAGGGCAATAACAAGATTTGGTAGAGAATAAGTTTTCTGTTGTGCAACGGAAAATTATAAGAAATAAATCCGGGAATTCACATATACGTTCGAAAAGATTTCGTTTTTACTTATCACTATTTATTTTAATAATAATCTGAGAACTGGGACCATTTTTTGGGTAGGTGTTTGAGGCAAGCTGAAGACTTCTATGATGCCTGCACTACAATATTATTGGTGAGTAGAGGGGCTCTTTTAGGTACCTGCATTTAAGGTTTCGACCTGGTAGGTAGAGGACATTCCTATCAAAAAGACCTACTCTACCTTTGGGCCAACGTTCGATATACGTCAATAAATTTATCATATACAAATTATAATCTATCCCGTAATTCCGTCAAGTGTTAATTAAACAAAAAAAAAGTGATAATACTTTTTTTTAATTTAATTGTTTGGCGAGATTTACTGCAGCACGAAAACAATAATTACATTTATTTTTTTTTTATATGTAGATTCATATTTTACAACCTTAATTTTAAAAGGTACGCGTTTGGAAAATAAGGATTTTCTTTTTAATAATCATGAATTGTTCACAGATGATGTCATTCGACCATAAACCCCGTTGCGGTCATTTTAAATTAATATGCAAAGCTATATTTAATATGTTCAATAAAATAATCGATACCTTCATGTTTAAATGTTAAACACGAGGTCTGTATTATAGGATAATGACTACTTATTACTGTTCTTAATAAAGTTATTTAATGCCTAATAATATGACTGCACGTTTATTTTATAATAGTATAATGTTAATTCTGGAGTTGGTATAAAGACGTTTTAAGATGGGATAAAATTATATGATTTATATATACATAGTTAGATCATGTCAGATGAGAGGTAGAGGGAGATTGAAGAAAGAGTGGATTGATTGTGTTAATAAAGATATGATTGTGATTAAAGTTATAGAACAAAATACTAAATTAAACCATATAATTGAATTATATCTATTTGTGCTTTTTAAATATACAAATGTAACCTTTTAAATGTGTATATTTGTCTGCATTTTGGAGGTGAAGTCGGGAATACGTAGCGAATAATTTTCTGTTATTTATTATATTAATTAAGAATTTATTCAAGATAATAATATTTCATTCTAGCTGTTTCATCTTTGAAACTAAATATCAATGGAGCCTAAAATTGAAGATTATATGAAGTAATTCCTTAAAGTTATAACAAATAGATTCCGATATTGTACAAAAACTGATTATGTGATTACTTGGGAATGCGGCACTAAAAATATTTATTTATTTCGTAATTACAGATCTAGCCTTTATAATATGTATTCCACAAGGATAAGCACGACCATTGCAAGTCAATACAGCCTTATACGGCGCAAATAAATCTTAACAAACATTAATTCCTCATCAAACATATGTAAGTCACGGTGGTAAGCCTAACCACATATTAATATTTATTTATTTATTAGAATTTCCGACAAAAGTAACACTTTATTCGTAACTAGATGAGATCTCCCGTTCCCAAAAATCTTCGTGATAAAAAATATCTTATGTCCTGTCTCGGGTTTCAAGGAATTTCTGTTCAAAACTTCGTCCAAATCAGCCCAGTAATTTTGGAGCCTATTCAATACAAACAAACAAACATATCTTTCTTCTTTATAATATTAGTATAAACAAATAAACTAGTTATGTGCATCTTCAGTCATAGCTGAACCCTACGATTTCATCTGCTTATTGTTTAAAACCTTTCTGGGGTTAAAACTATCTAAATCGGTTCAGTATGATCTAACAAGCGACGGACACACAAACACTGTTATATTATACTTTCGTGATTTTATGTTTTGACAGGTTCTGTATGTCATCTTTCTATATAAACGTCACTTGTTAGCTGTCATCAAAGTCCTATAAACATTCGACATAATTTTACATAGCCGCTCTATTAGTTTATAACAATATTATGATTCATATCAAAACAGACTAACCAGTCTTACGCATATATAGTATATACACCGGAGTCACGTCTGCAGATCGGTCACGGTCGACAGTCACTTGTATTCGAAATTATGTCATTTAGTCTTAACCGCAAAGCTAATGTGTTTAACTAGCTGCACCCTGCGGTTTTAGCCGTGCCTGTGACTAGGTGTTAGTGAATTTAGTTTTATTAAATATACTTTATCAAAAATGTTTTATTTAACACATTGATGTACCGTGTATAACATATTTTTATTAGGTTCAGAATACTGGTTACAAATATTTGCAATGCATTATTTATACTACTAGCTATTGCATATATTTTAAATTCTTATTCCAATAACATCCTCAAACATTACTTATTAATATAGGCAATTTTATATCTTAATGTAACAAAGCTTAAAAGAATAAAACTAAATTGTATCTTCTATTTGTTTTATTCTTTGTCAACTATGATATGATTGTCAAAAGACATAGATAACCCCTCAGATCACCTCCAATAGATTAAGGGCTATTGTCAGAAAAAAACTACGAGTGATTTTGCACTAGATATGTCGGAAACATTTTGTAATTTCATGTTTTAACAAGTTTTGAATGTCATCTTTCTAAGCAAATGTCACTTGTTAGTTGTTAGCTGTCATCAAAGTCCTATAAAAGAGTAAGCGCGTTCAGTATCTGGGCGCATTGGTACCGATTGCGCCTGGTGCTCGAACGTCTTATTGACGTCACGACCCAACTACCCTCACTTTGCTAATTGTCTTTATGACTAGCTGTGATTTGTTGTTAACTGACTAGTTCTATAATTGGCCAGTTGTGTAGAATCACAGTACATTTCAATTACATTCGACATAATTATACAAAGCCCCTCTATTAGTTTCTTACAGATAAATATCATCATTGTTTACATAGTAACAGTATCAACCAAATTTTGGATCTGTCAACGTATAATACCGAAACGAGTTCTGTTATTTAATGTAATACAATTCATATAAAGTGTAGTTGTAGTGTAAAATAGTGTGAAAAAATGTAGCTTTAACAAAGATGGTATAACTACATATAAATTAATACTTTTTACATATAAATGAATATTATTATATGAGCATGAAAGTTGAAATCATTTCATTGAGCTGATTAATACATGAATGTCTCAAAAATGCTATACTAGTGGTTTGCCCCGAGCTAGACCTAACGTTGTAATGTATACATCAAAACATTTCATAGGATACCACACGCGGCTATATACAAATGGAAATCGCCTATTTCACCCCACTATATATTTTTCAGTCTTAGATTCTTATTCCGAAAAGATTATAAAAAATGAAGAACTTAATATTCATATTTTATTTAATACTAGCTGACCCGGCGAACTTCAGACAGCCCTTTTTGAACGTGACTTTTTTGACAGTCACGAACTATTTATATGGAAAAATATAATTGTGGTTTTTACTATTCTATTCACAATTTCTCCATACTTTCTCACCGTTTAAAACTTCCCTAGACTTCTACGTATATTTCAAGACTAAAATTAGTCTAATCGGTTCAGTCGTTTTCGAGTTTTAGATATCGATATTGTATAAAAATCGTCACATCATTACACAAGAAAGTGTAATTCAAATAGTCAATTAACTCCCAAGGCCTCTGTCCCCGTTCCTCCCGCCTAAAATTATGAAATTCACGCGAAATAGTTGTCAAACGGTTTCTATTGGGGGTTATCTATGGATAATAAAATAGTTGCCAAACGGTATCTATTGCGGGTTATCTATAGAAAAAAACAATTTTGTGTTAGAGGGCAGAAGTTAAAAATCACTTTAGCGCCGATTTTGATAACTAGAAAAAAGAAAACATCTTTTTTTAAACAAGTTATTCAATTTTATTAGATCTAACGAAGCGAGGTTCAGAGTTAAATAGCCAAATAAATACATAAATATAAATGATTTTTAACTGAATATGTTTAGTATACATTCTCCTCACCGCAGCCTTAAGATCAGTTCTTATGTGTGTACAATAATAATCTATATCTTCACACTATTAGTCAGCTCAATTAAAGTATTTCAACGTTCATGCTCATATAATAATGGGTATTTAATTGAAAAGAAAATATTCGTTCATATTGTTTAAAAAGTCTGTGTTTGTTTAACCATATGATAGCAAACCCTTAACAAATTAATTACAATTAATAGATTGATAGATTCAAAGCAGTCTCTACACATTTCAAGATGCGTTTTATATTTTTCCTATTATGAAAGATGTCTTTAAAGAAATTTCTAGAACAAAGAACGCTTTTTCATGAGACATTTTAAAAACCTAGACGCAACCTAGAAAAATTAATTTAAAAAATATTTAAATTATTAAAAATATATTACTGTAAGTCGAATGTTACCAACTTCGAGATGAAAAAAAGTAATAATATAATAGCTTTCGCCTGGCAATCCCCCATAATGCGGTATCTATTGGAGTTGATTTGTGTCAAAAGACGACATTGTCAATCATGGTCGCATTTTTCACTGGAGGTGTTCCTTACACTTTATAATATATCATTGGCTCAAAATATATAAATTACCATTCAACGACACCCATGATATGGTCATCTAGAGGCCATGGTCAAAACGTAGTGATAATTATGTGAATTGTTAAGAATTAACGTCAACAATAATTTAAAAACATGTAAATTGAAAATTAATGCAGCGATGACGTAACCGTAATGACATAAGTGACAGTGACAGATGTTAAAATCATCGATGGGTTATTATTTTTCGCGGTTACACAATCAAATTAAGATTTTAACACGAAACAGAAGTTAATGAATGTAAGAATTGCTAATGATTGGTAAATATTGGTGGACATTCGTCACCTTCATGCATCGTGGATTAACCTCAGGTTACTTAGACGTAGATACTTGAGCTTCTTTTAAAATATTTTCTTTCATTTGATATGCACAGATTATAAAAAAATGTATTATTTAGATAATGTGGTTGATAACTGTAAGAACCAAATTAAAATTTACTTATTGAATAAAAATAATTTTTAAAGGATTTTAGACGCGGTTTATTATACATTATTTAACAAACCCAAGACGCTTACTAATTTACTTATTACTAAAATACGGTAAAACTATTTCACTTGATAGTTGAAAATAACAACTGAAATTGTTGCGGGAATATTAGAGAGGTGAGATATTTGAGTCTTTAGAAATCCATACATAGGATTTCTAAAGACTCAAATATCTCACCTCTAATAATAAACAATGTCCTTTTAACCCATTCATAAATAATATAAAAATTCAATTTATTATTTTTAAATTTACCTCAACGTTCAATTATATCAAAACCTTGAACTATACGTGATCAATTAAACAAACAGATTCCTGAACAAAGTTATAATAGACGATATAACCTTCACATGAATTTAATAAAATCCTTCAAAAGTGTAAACGACATATTTGATCTGTCAACGTGATGTATTCACGGCGCATGCGTAGGTTCCGAACAAAAGGTGCGTAGGCGCTGGTAAATTGTTTTATGACCAATATTGTTATGGAAAAACCATTTAATAACTTGCGATTTTTTAATTAACGTTTAGTTTTTAACGTTTGGAATTTTCCCGTTTTTGGCTAAGAGCTTTTTCGGTTATGGATACTACCGTGGTATTTTAAATTTAGGAGAGTATCTTATAATCTTATCATTGAAATATCATGAATCGCATCGCTCTTACAAAAGTATTTAAATATTTAAAAAGAGCGTGAATAGTGTATGATGCGTACCTTAGATGCTGAAACTAAATATGTGTTTATTTTCCTGTTTGTTTCTAAGGCTATATGAAATGAGTTACTTCTGGTTCCGTGGTAACTCCGAGATTAAAAGTAGCCTATATGTTATTCTGAACCGTTACCTGTTTCATAATCGGCTCAGTAGTTTTTGCGTGAAAGAGCAACAAACATACATTCATCCTCATAAACTCTCGCATTTATAATTCATAGATATTCTGTCCTCAAATAAGAATGAAATTTGAAACCTAGTGGTAATGAATCCAACAATGCTATTTTATAAGTCACTGCTATCACTTAGCTACCTCGCACGTCTTTAGTAGAAAAACGCCACTTAAAACAGAGCATTGCCACCGTTCCCTATTTGTATGCAAGTGTTAAAAAGTCTAACCACAATATTGACATTTCATTGAACATCGAGCGGTAATTCGTAATGCCCTACGGTATAATCAACTTTACTGTTGACTCTTTTGTCCCAAGCTTGTTAACTCAGTTGCGCTGCAGTTAAATAAAAATGTTACGGTTCTATTGTGAGAATTGATAAGAAAGAATTGACATGGCAGCGTTAAGAATTTGGTATTTGGAGCCAATAAGAACGGTAAAAGGGTATATTGAAATTGGTTGTACTATTTGAAAGGAAGGATGGTTTTCGTAGTATCGTTTTTGTGTATTAAAAAAGGGGAAAGTGTTTCTGGTTCGAAAAATTACCAATACAAAATTTTCTAATTTAATTTCTTCTAATTCATTAGATGTTGGTATGTTTGTGTTTTATTATAAGAAGTAAAAAGAGGAATAAGTAGCATTTAATTTTATATTTTTCTGGATCACTCGTTGCTTATTATAATCGTTTTTTTGTTCTTACTTTAAGTAAACTAGATCTATTGTTGGGCCAAATAAACATATATTATTTTCTGTTTTCTTTCTTTTCTTTTCTTTATTTTCTTTCTTCTCTTATAAGTTGATCTACGTATGATAAAAATTGTGCAGACAAAATATAGTATGACGTGTTTGACGCCTCAACAAGGATATATCGTAGCCTCGTGATAACAATAGTATTTAATATTAGATATACAAATCCTAGAAAACACGATAAGAGATTAGATAAGTGATGTATCATAGAAAACATTTAACCTATTCTCTTATACTAATATAAACCTGGCCTATTAGTGTTACTTTATTGTAATATTTGTGTATCTACAAAATCTAACTATACTAAAATGTAAACAAATCAGAAGATAATAATCACTAATGATTTCCGAAGTTACTTCCTACATTCGAAGCCAAAAAGCAGTGATCAGTTTAAAACAAACTTTTAAAAAAAGAGGAGGTTCTCAATTCAACCATTTTTTAAGCACAACAAAAAGGTAAGCCGCCAACATCACAACATACCACATATTATAGTTAGAAGTATAAACCACCCCGACGAAATGCAAACAATTTTCTAGGAAATTCCATCGCTTATCAAGTCGACTTGAAACGGGAGCCGCAAAACATAAAAATGTCAAACAATAGCTCGTAGTTATCGATATGATCTATTTTACGACTTGATATCGGGATTAGTGATAACAATGCCGATACAAATAGGAAGAATCGATAACTAAAACTGTTTTATAAATGTGGAAATGCTTTTCGTCTATATTATATTATAAGGATATTTTAGATTACATTAAGGGTATCATTTATAACAAGAAATTTCATCTATGAAATTAAATAAAGAGATTAATAAGCAACTTATACGTTCCACAAAGTAATATGAAATCTATACATCTCTAGGTCTGTAGTTCTATAATAGGCATTATACAAGTTTTTAACTTACCTCAAACTCCTCCCCAAAAATGGTCCTAGCTCTCGGAATAAAACTACTGACATGATAGTATACGAGGAAGACATAACGTTTGTACACAGGTCAAACTGCGGGGAGTAGATGGTTTTATATAAGTCCAAGTCGTATCATGATGAATTTATATAGTTCTCTTTTTATAATATTTACGAAAACTTCATATTTACTATCAATTAAGGTGATGTAAATTCAAAATAGGTTAGAATGTACCTCATCTCACTTCACTAACATAATATAGTATTAGACTTTAAAATGTAAATTACATGGCTTTTAAAAAAAAGAAATGTGAGCAATAAGGACAAAATACATTCATTTGCAATTTTAAATATTTTCGTTCTGAAAATGGGTCAACAATTGGCATTGAATTCAATACCTCAATACAACGGTGTTTGCGTACTCGGACGTCAGGTGACCGTAATCTTCAATGAGATTTATTTAAAGACATGGAGCATTTTGTACCAGACGGTTTTAATTGCCGTTGGTGTATGAGTATTGTTCAGAGTAAGATTTTTCGAAAGATCCCCAAGAAGACGTATAAAAAAGTTCCATTACGATTATATTATGTTGTCTTTTTATTGTGAGAACAGCGTAGGACTATGAAATATCAAGCAGAAAACGTCCTGTCTCTATTCCAATTTGAAAAATTAGGACACAAATTGTTAAGTGAACGTGTATCGGTTGTAACGATCTACTCCTTTCATCTCGTTTAAATGTTGTATTTAATACAAGGTTCGAATTTTTCCGGGAATTACACATACACAATATGTGAGCGCAGTTCATTCGACAATATATTACTTAAATTAAATATTCAATAAAATAAAATTAAATATAATAAAACTGTTTTACTAGATTTAAAGACTTTCTCCAATGTAAAAATGATTTTGATACGGTACCTCGTTCCACATTATTGATAATTTCGCTGTTTTGAATAAAGATGTAATTCTTAGGTATATTCAATTGATAAAGCTCACGCTTAGAGTGTGGGAAGATTATCTAATGTGGGCATTTGGAGATAGTCCAGTTCCGGTTCCCGTGTCAACAGACGTTAATCTTGACCTCAGAACCGTGACATTAATTCGGAATTGTTTGACAATTTCTTAGCGTTCATATTCTACAATGATGGCGTTTATTTATATAGTAGCGATCCCCGGTTTTTCACGTGCTATAAGCATGTCATATATTCCTCTTGGATCATTATATCTGTTAAAACTGCATCAAAAGCCATTACGCCGTTTTATATATCTAAGCATATATTATTCAAAATGAGAATTTAATAAATGGCGTTTAAATAACTTAGAATAACACTTATTTAAGTTTTCATATTATGTAATAAAGTATAATGCATATCTATTTTTTACAGTTTCCAGCGAATGTTCTCGCGTAGTACACCGAAGTCATTACTTGTGTTTTAAAAGAACAATCAATAAAGTGAAGTTGTAGATTAAGAAAGTGTCCAATGTGCTAAAAAAATATCGTAACAGTCCTGTTTGTATCTAGGGAAATAATCTTCAGAACAATTCTATAAAAAATTCAATATAAAATACATTTGTTTGTCCCTATGTCGTGACTTAACTAGTTGCATCTGTTTATTTTCAAATTGACCAATAAACTTAAAAATGTATCGTTAAAAAGACAAGATCAAACGTTCCGAACTGTCCACCAGATGTGGTCTAATGAAGACTTAAAAAGGGATTTTCTAAATCAGACTTCCACGGAAGCGGGAAAAAGTTTATTTTTTTAGTGTTTGCTTTGGATGTTGAAGACTATTCTAATAAGTATGGGACTTTACCGACTACACAACAGCTGTTGGCATTTTGCCTGTAATATGTTGCATTGATTCTATTAAAATGTTAGGTAGAGTTAAAGAGTTTATATTATGTGAGATTGTCATGATTTATTCTGAATGTTATTTTATTCCAAATTATCCGATATCAAATCAAGTAATGGAACAATATTAACGTTATTTGATTTTGAACTAACATCATATCCGAAATCTCGTATTTATTTTATAACACAAAAATTTGGTGGTAAATACTTACATTTAAAAATAAAAGAAAACAATTTATAATTTTATCGATTCCCTATTTTCAACTGTTACGAAAATGTTACTCATGATAGATCAGTCGTATAGTGTTGTACCAGCCAAGGTACGCTAGGAAGGAGAGGATGTATCAAAGAAAATGACCTATTTATCAGGTGAAAACAGACAAAATAAACAGCAAACACGTAGCAAGTTTGTATTCTTTTCAACGTTGCAAGACTGATGTTTAAACAGGTGAACTTGGTGAAATCAAGCGTTTTCTAAAAGTTGTTTTCATACACATAAAAGAAAATTAGAAATTAAACACCTTGATACGACTTCGCAACATTTTATTTCCTTAATTTATCCAACTTTTCCATTTAATCAATACTTATATTACAAAGCTAAAACTTATATAGAAAATATTGTTATACGCTAAAAAGTCTTACTGATTATGATAGACAGTTTAATGAAGAAATGTATAGGCGCTACTGAAATATATGCAGAAAAAAACACAGGGTACAGCTAAAAAAATAAAATGAATCTTTTAAAAAGAACTCCATAGGAACGAAGGTACTTAACGTCTATATCTACGTATTATATCTTAAATGTAATATAATTCTTTCAAATTTGCGATATAAAATTGTTGAAAGCGAAGCTGTGTAAAGAACGAGAGTACACCTGTGAATACAATGTTAACACTCATTGTATGGATATCTGTACTTGGAATTATGATGTGTTGACGTGGCTACATCTTATTTTGTGAATTTGTTCGTTTGGTGTGAATTTTATGTTTAAATGTTTAGTTCCTTATGGCACACAATTTTATAGTTTTTTATTTTACATTTTTTATTTTTCTTATTGCCAGTAAAGAGTTTATATATAATGTTATGGTATGAAAAAAAAAACGAAGTAAAGGACTTCGTTGCGTTCGGTATTTTACATGAACATTTCGAAATGCCAACAAGTCAGCAACGTTGTTTTTGAATTCATATGTAAAATAGGCAACGAAGTTATCGAATGAAAATAAAAAACATAACTAAATAGAATTTTGCTACTTTATGTGTTATTTAAAACACAAACCATGATTTATTCTGGTGCTAACCTTTAGCTTAAGAATTCGGCTAAAAGTCACCAAAAAGAAATGTTGTTGGAAGTTTTATGCACAATGGAGTCGCGACCGGGCAGACGGTATTGTTCCTTGCTATTTATGGACTGACCGAAATCCGAGGTATGCGGTCACAAACATCCTGGCTTTTATTTCCTTTAGTGGCGACGACTTGTGCAATTTTCTATTGTAATATTGTATGTTAATCTTTAACCCCACCTTTATTCCTTTTGCCTAGTTTTTGACAGGTAAATTCACTGTTAAATGATAAGGCCGTCTATTATATTGTCTACTTAATGTTTTTTTCCTTTAATTTATAATCTGTAATTTACTTGTATAGTTAGTATAATAAAAGTAATGAAAAATATATGGACATATATTTCTTTGAGACGGTTTACACATGATTTAGAACTTTCTTATGTTTTTTTATATGAAGGAAACATGAATATAAAGGCTATATTATCTCTCATCAAACATCCGAAAAATATAATTAATGTGTCTACTTAGGATCGAATTCAATAAAAATTAATAATAAATGTCGGATAGGAACTAATACTCGTATAATCAATGAATGAGAAGCTCTGTATTGATATAAAAATTAATTTCAGTTATAGTTAAAAAAAACAAGTGTATGTGTATGTAAGTATACAGATGTGCATTATTAATATCTTTATATACTATCCTTATGATAAGGAAAAACTTCGGTGATGATCTTTAACTAACATACACATTTCTTCTATATGTACAACGATTTTTGTTTCGTTAACTACGAGAGCACTTATGAATCTCCAAAAGTTAGAATTTTAATACAAAGCCTTCATATATAAATTATCACCCAAACTAAACAGCTCAAATTGTCTACCACTTAAGCTGTCTCCAGTTTCATTCAAAAGTTCAAGAGGCCGAAGTATAAACCAATGAAGAGAATGCTCATTAACAAACAATCTTTATTGTTTTAACGCGAAACAATTTCTTCGGACCTTATCGCAGCTTTATAGAGATCAGATCATCCTGACCACCTCAAGGATTACCCTAGCTTTTACAATTTAAACTTTATACGAGTTAGTTAAGGTTTAAATTCGATTGCTAAGTATGTACATAAGGCTTTTTAATTTGTGCACAGAGGTGTTAAGAGAATTACTTCGCAGACGCCAGCAATTGATTTAGGGATTGCATTGTAGGATCCAGAAAGGAATTGGCTGACCCATTTCGCAATTATGAATGCATTATACTGATCGCAGTTAAGCGAGATGAGCCGGTTTAAGTTAGTTAACAGAGTTGAAAATGATACGATTTCAGTAATATAAACTGAAAGTTTTATCAATTTAAGAACTAAATTTATTTTATAAGAACTAAATTTATTTTGTATTTGTATCGAATATTTTGTGGAAAATGTTATCAATTAGAAGCTTTATTATTTCCGTAAAGTTAGATTGAGGGTTTATATTAAGAACGGGTACGTGGCAGGCCTACATAAAATTACATTTGGTAATGCACGAATTTTAAAATAAGGACTATTTTTAATAGTTCCTATTTAAAACTTAAAACGCTAAAGAAAAATAAGTAGTAGTGAGTAAAGAAGAAAAATAATACATATATGAAGAACCAATTTATAAAAAAAAAGAAGAAAAATATTAATAAATCTTGCTTCTATTAATTGCAAATTTATGTTCAAAATGACCAGAAAAGCAAAAACCGTTAATCAAATATTCAAAATCGCGAGCCGCATACACTGTGTAAACATTCCCAAAATGTTTTGGTAAATTCTTCGGCATGATCAAAGACCGGTGTGGTTACAATAATGAAAACACTTGGAGCACGAAATTTATTAGACAAACATGTGCGTCCAATTTTGGTGTTGATAAACTGTTATATCGTATATCAAGGGACGGATGCCGTTGACAAAGGTGTCGAAAAGTGATATTTTGTGTCATTAACGATATTACAGACAAATGCATTCATGTGTGAGAACAGGGTCGGATTTAAATAATATTAAATAGATTTTTGTAAGTTTCATATAACACGATACAAATACTCTTTATTGCACACACACATAAAGAAATAAAAACTGACATACACCAAATGCCAAGGGCGGCTTTATCGCTTGTTAGCGATTTCTTCTAAGCAACCGTGCAGAGAAGAGAAATTACGATAGAAATATAAGAAGGGTAGAATGTACACAGATCAAAAATAACAAAACAAAACAACAGAAAAATGAACATAAAATACTAATCACATATATACATAATAAAGACACAGAGCGTTTGTCTCATGTGTAGATATTAAGACATACATGACACTCGAATATGTAAAAATTTATCAACAAGTTAAGACGGAAAAAGATAGGCCATAACATGGATGAAGAAAGATATTTTTTTTACGCATACGAAATCACGTATCGAATTTTATAAATTTCATAACGTTAAATATTGTCAGCAAGTTTAATATTTCGCTTTATAATACCAATTCGAATACAAATTATGCGGTTATTGTCAAAATTAATTAATTTGTGATATAAAGCCATAAGTGGTTCTACCACTCTATAAAGCAGTCGTGTTTAACAATCTATACAACTAAAAGCTTTGTACAAACTAGTTGTGCGTAGTTTTGCTTAAAAGCGAACATTTAATTCCATCATATACAATTTATAATGACGGGCGATAAAAGACTGTGACTTCGACGTATTTCTAGCAGATTTTTTGTGACTAAAATAGACATCTATGGCTCATAATATTTTTTATATTTTTAAAGAAATAAGTCTTGGAGAGTCAATGAAATATAGAGTGAATTTTTTGTGCAAGTAATTCTAGCTGTGCAGTTTTTCTCAAATTATAATTATTCTTTATAACTCTTTTAGTATTTCGATGTAATTATATGCAACGTACGTATGAAAACTATCACTTTGCAATGATCAGGCATACCGATTCTACATTTTACTTTTATAAATAAATGCATATATTATTATAAAAAAGACACTTTCATCAGAACAATCATCAAATATTAGTTTCCACGTGACTATATCCTGAACTATAAACTTCATATTATATTTATACTCAAGATAGTACAAAGTATATTAATTAAATTAACATGGGGCCTCAGATCTCCAAAGCCTGCCCTGTGCCGCACGTGGCATCCATTCACAAGCCCACACGATGCCCAATGAATGAAATTTACGAGATGCTAGAAAAAACGAACATCTGTCAGATGCGCATGCGCCGGGCGACGTGTTATAGTAATCACAGTTTTTGTCCCCTTTGATGTATTCACGTTTTTTGCAGGTTCCAATTTCGATAAATTTGGACGTAGATCCAAAGATAATGTTGGAAATCCTTCAAATTTGAAGCAGGGTTAAAAATAGTATAGTTAGTAAAGTCGACGTTAAAACTTACAACCTTTTAGGATTAAGAAAAAGGGATGAAATGTTTGTTTGGAAATGCCGTTAATTAGACTGCCTTACGCTGCCAGGGATTACCTTGCTTAACTAAACAGAAAACATTGTTATATTTTCAGTTGTGAATCGAACCTACACCCTCTGGTTCCATCATCATTATCCACTGCACTAATCACGTCGAATACATACAATTTCCGTCCAACTGTCAGCGACGTAAATGTGAAATAAATCAATGCCATAAATCAATTACTGTGACGGCTCGGTACGATCTAATTGACCGTTTTTATTTTGGTCATTTCACGAACGGATGGATCATTGGGGATTTGTGACGAAATCAGACATCTGTGGAGTTCTAGTTATCGGGTTCAATTAAACTTATTATTAGTACCCCCGGCTTCGCTCTGGTCAAATTTGAGGATAAATAACATGAATCCTACATAATGTAGCTTACCTATCTGAAGACGAAATTTCATTAAAATACGATTAGTAGTTATACAAATAACCAAACATGGAAACACAAATACCCAAATTTTCGCATGTGTAATTTAAAAAGTAAATAGGTACATTAGAGGGATAATAATTTATTCTTGACTAGCTTTCCGTCTGCGACTTCGGTTGTGTGGACGACAAAAAAAATTTGAAAATTCTATATTTTGTATAGCTCGGGCACATTGTGAGATTTTGGTCAACCCTATTTCTATAGAAAATTATAAACAACTTTTAAAAATGAATAGCTCAGCAGTCCTGTAGTCGACATTTTTTTTCCTCTGGTTACATGTATGGAGAGCCACTTTATTATTTCTGAACTAACTTTAAGGCATAACCGAAAAATCAGACATGAATGCATAATAAAAATAAATTCCAAAGATAAGATAACACTCATTCTTCCGCTCTGTAAATACAATTTTAGTAATTTAAATGAACACTAACACTATTTTTCTTAAAAATCCTTAATTAGAAGTACGAGCAAATTCATAGCAAAAACCTTTTTAAGAAGCTACAAAAAGAAAAATGTCTCTAAACAAAGATTCCGCAAACAGCTATCATTCACAACAATACATTACGTTCCTTTCAAAATATTTAACTCGATAGTGTATATGGGTCATCCGAACAACAAATCTTAATGAACGAATTTAAAAAGTGCTAAATCATCTCCCTTTAAACAGCTGTTATTGAGTGAATTACGCTGTAATATATCTCAGTTATACTCGAATAAATCATTGTCAAGAAACACAATTGGATAGCGAAAAACATTTCTATCGGATGTCATATTTTGCTGGTAACGTTTTGTAGTGCGCCTACGCACGTTACAGTACAATGTACGATCTATGTATCCTTATAAAGATCTATTTTGAGATACTGCTAAGGAAATAGATACCATTTCTGTTGTTATATTACTTGTAATTGAAATCCCGTTTCCGTTGTGCAGTTTAAGTGTTAAAATAACTTTGGGATAAACTTTAAACTTCTGACGTTTTGTCAGATTAGACCGCGTTTGGGGCTCTTATATTTATCATACAATTTCTGATTAGGGTAATATCTTTAAATCGCAGATGTTATTTCCTAAAGACAGTTAATGAATAAATGTTTTCATAATACGATTTCATGTACCTTCTTGCTGACATAAAATAACGAGAAATAAACGAGATAAATATCAATGAGAGAAGCGTCATGATGGTTTGCCAATTTACGCAAATCACCAATAATGAGAAATTTGCAAATTGCACGTCAAATTTCGATACTTGTAAAAACCTTATACGTCTCACATTTTTATTGGGATATGGAGATGATTTTTTTTTTCAAATTTTAGTAAAAAGTAAATGGCCTTCATAGAATAAGTAAGAATTGAAATTAGAGATAAATAATTTAACTTATGTAAAACATATTACGCATGGATTCAATGAAATGTCATTGATGTTTTTTTTTTGAGTTAAGAGATAATACTTTTCCGTTTTTTTATAATATCTATAATACTACTATTAATAGGAAAATGTATGTTTGTGATGAAAAATTCTTTTAGCGTTAGAAAGCTGTATTTTCACTGAGTGATATAATATACTATTTATATATAACATTACTGTAAAATTTCTAAAATACAAAATTATAAAGAAAAAAAATACAAGGAAACTATTAAAATGCGCGACATTTTGGATCTAGTTCTTGAATTCAGCGATTTTTATGACCAGTTTGAATTTAAATAAAATATATTATCATAATTATATCAACAAACTGCTAATAGTAGAAATATATTCCTAAATAATAATGGCAGTAAATCATGTCATTCATTTAAATATTATAATTTCTACACCATTTATGTTTTCCTAATATGGTCATATTATTTTAAATTTAATTTAATATGGGTTTATATTTTGGCTAGTATGGTATTGTAATATTGCTTTTTAAAGTTGGCTACTACTTAATTGTAGTTTCAGCAATATATTTAATTTATGGAACGCGCCTGGCAAATTGGCAATGTTCAAATCTCGACAATATATAATAAATCAACAATATTTAAAAAAATATATTTTTAATTTTCTGTGTTTATTTGGGTTTAGCCCCGCTACTCACTGCAGTTCCATTTCTGGGCATAATACAAGAGGCATCATACAAGTATTATAGCCTGCCTCAAGTACCCAAAAAATGTTCCCATCTCTTGGACGACCGTGTCATTTGTATGTTCATGTATTCAAAATATTTTTTCATAGAAGATGTATTGAAAAATAGGGGATCAAAGTATTCAATATAAACCCTTGTAAACCGTACCGTACCGTCAGGTACAGTCATATGTATTTGATTATTATTATAAACGTAAAAATTGAATAAACTATACTGTGCTATGTGTTGTGCTAATAAACTATGCTTATAACAAACAAAACACAGTCTCAGTTAAAACAAGGCAGGTATGGGCGGGTCTCAAATATCTTACCATCAGAATGGCGATTCTTAGAACGTTAAAATAAACATGATTATAACTTTGTAAACTTTATTGCTTATTTTAATCGCGTTCTTA
>LQNK01002870.1:235456-253200 GCA_001586405.1 Phoebis sennae | reverse complement strand
AATTAAGTATTACATAAGATACCATATTTGTTTTCTTATTTCTTTTTCATTTCATATTTATTTTAATAAGCTCAAACTGGTTCATAAAGTTCAATATACTACTGCGCCTACCAATTTACCTTTACTAGAGCAATATTTTTAACTTACTACACCCAAAATAGAAACTGAAATGAGATCAAAAGGTTGAGCCATTGAACCGAAAATTATCACAGATATGTTGGAATTTCACGTAAGAAATTGTAATAACATATAAATTCTAACCTTTGCCCCACGTAGGTTGCTTATAAGAAATGCCTTTTAGTGAAAATATGGCTACCGTTTGTACATAATATCCTGTGAGAATAAAGGCATAGAGAATAGAGGCATCTGTACTTGCAAACACACTTGTGGGCTATAATATCTACTGCGTTGGCTGGTCTCTGAGGAGACTGGTCGCCGTGGCCGAAAATTTGGTCAAATATTATATTTTGTATGGTAACTTTGTATCATAGATATAGACATACAGATAAAATAAGATAATTCACATTTAATACGGAAACATATTCTTCAATTCGTTCTTGCTCCAATACAAGCTTATTTATATTGTTTGCTTTAATTTCAAGCTGCGCTTTATGTAACAATGTATCTAAAAATAGCTTGAACTTCAAATAGAAGCCTTCTATTTCTATTCGTATGTGGTTGTGGAAAACGGTCGAAAATAAAACCACTTCAGTATTAAATAACTTCATTTTAGTTTTAAAATACATTGAGTGCATTGTAGTATATTTAACTTGTTTTTCGATTATTACTGTGTTAGTAAATATAAGTAATATGTGGTTATACTGACGATATCATCCTGGTATTCTAATGCTCATATTTAATGTAGCATTGAAGGAATGGAACATACCATCGATGAATTAGATGTAAAAATACAAAAATAGAAGGTATAACAGTAGTAGAATATTTCGTAAGGGATTAGTTATATGTAGCAATAGCTGGATTAGACTAGTACCTAATTATAATTTTCATCTGCGAGTCATGATAACTGGAGAAAAATTCATGCCAAAACGGTTTCATAAATAACAAAATAAAATCTACGTGCCTCGGAGTGCACATAAATCCGTCGGTCCTGCGCCTGATCTCTCTTCAGTCGTGTCGGTCTGTCGTCCCATCAGAGTATGAGAGTAAAGGATTAGAGAGTGCACCTGCGTTCGCGCATACACTTGTGTACTATAATATCTCCTAGGCTTTTGACTACTATAGACTTGGCCAGTATGGTCGATATCGGCCAGAGGAGCTATTATCATAGAAATAAAACTACGTTACACTCATCAAAATTTTGTCTTGCCATTACTCTTCTATAGGAAATAAACTACGTAAAACCTCATCAAAAATTGATCTGGTTACACTCCCTTGTCCGATAGAACGAATAAAACCATTCATTCAGTATTTGATCCGTCTCCGGTTGTGTCCAGTTCCACAATCATCTCTCCATCATCATCATTAGGCACATATACTAAGGCTAGAAGTATATATAATATACGTGTAATATAATATACGCTTGTGCTTCCCAAAAACTTATTTTCACTGTGACGTCTGATGTGCAATCACTATGTTGCATAAAAATGCTTCCATTAAGATTGCACTTCGTTATTCATATTCATCTTGCATTTCAGATAAAATGCATTAAGAATGCTTTGCATATCCTAAGCAGTTTAGAAGCGTGGGTAGTCCTTGATTATATTTTCATCGTAAACTTGAAGATTTTCTTAGAAACGATTGATGGGCGCGCCTTATACGTGATCCGCGTCACTTTGTCTTTTTTCGCGGAATTTATATATTATATTTTGGTAAACTAAGGAAGAAGAATATTATACGTATTCCATGTGATCTGTATCTTTAGTAGGAACTTAATATAAACGAATCTTAGGCTCTCGAGGCGGCTTGAAATACTCCATAGTTGAAAAATTACTATTTAAGAGAACATTTTTGCAAACATCAATATCCATTTGTGAATAAAAATATTATAACATTTTTATGTAGCTAGTATTGAGATACTCTAGTTAAATAAGACTAAAAATAGGGTGAAATTACATAAATTCGCAACAAGCTGAATATTGGTACAATTGCTTAAAATACCATTATAGACAAAACCTGAAAGTTCCCCATCATTCCCCTGTATACATAAAAGATATTCAAGGCCAAATTAAAAGAAAACTGATTTTTTAGCTAAACGGTAAGTTTTATCATAAATCGCTCTTGCCGGTTAGAGCCAGGCTGACCAATTGCAGTTTGATTATATTAATGACCAACTGTTAAACAATAATTTCCGAATTAATAAATCATACCAAATTAATGCAGAATTTTCCCGGACTCTAAATACTACTCATTGATTTTTAATTTCAAATTCTAAATGCAACCTTGTATCATCGTTATAATGAAAAATGCAAATTACAACGTCATCGTTGTGTTTGAGTCATTTAACATGAAACAAGTTCTGGGAAACATTTCGTCACCCGGCGCCGAAGAAATGCACCTTGCATGATAAGGTGAATCTCTTAAAACCAGATTATTTGCGATTTTTTGTAATCACCGACTGCTGCCTGCGGCTTCACTCGTATCCTATCACCCATTCCATATAATATACTTGCTAAGTGTATTAGAATTCAGCAGTTGCGGCGACATGGGACTTCACATTAATAATTACATTAATTAATTCTTGAGCGATCAATAGAAGGCTAATGATAGAAATGACATAATTTTATGAGCTTCTTCTTTCCTTTAACCTTGCAATCCAATTATAATCCAATAATTTATCAAGATTATTTAATATCTATGCATTTCCCAAATACTTTGATCTGTAGATATAAGAGAGTATTAATAGTGGTTAATTAGTTTACATCATTTGTCTAGATAAAATGCATCAACAACTATATAACAACGATAGACTGAGATAAAAAGTATCCCATGATAATAAAAGTTGTGCCAAATTTTATATCATCATATTAGTTACCCTCTTTTGCTCGATCTATTTAACCAACAACCAAACCTCAAGTTAAATCTTTTATTTTACAAAACGGCATTTACATTCACTTAATTCTTTTCTTTTATTTGGTGGTTAATATTCGGGAGGCTAAAACCATCCACTCCTATAACATCTTACTCATTACAAACTCACTATTATCGACTTTGAAAAAAATCGAAAATCGATAGTCGAAAGTTCAAGAAGATATCATCAAAATATTCAAACTCCGTCTTCAATAACAATTAATTTAATTGTAAAAAATCTCTGTTTGATTAGTATTCGGTTGGTACTGTGGTGTGGCGCCTTCGCTAAAATATTCTGAGAACCCGTGAGTCAATCGTGTGAGCAAGCATAGGTTAGTTTACTTTATCGTGTGAGAAAACTTTATAAACACTTGTTTTACAAAAGAGGCTAGGTCTTATTTTGTTATTTGTACGAGAGAAACAGCCTGTATATATTTCACAAGTAATTATATTTTGAAGCCAAATTATGTGTTTTGTTATTTTTGTTGTTTTTGTCCGAATTGCCTTTTTTATTTATTTTAGTTCTTTACATATAAATAAATAATATATTTTCTGTACATCGGATATATTTTTAAAAATTTAAGGGCGTGGATCTAGCAATCGAGGCATGTGCTCCCCTATTCGAAAAACGTTTTAAATAAAGAAATGTGCTCTCGGAATTACCAAAAATTAATACTTTTTCATTCTTCACATCAACTTACACCACTTGCGCCTAGTCCATCTACTGATAGATCATTTTTTAATTTGATCAACTTGATCACCGTCAGCGACTCCCTCGGTGTCCATGTCTTTACAAACTATACCCTTGTGAACTCTCCATTCCTTTACTCATCCTGAAGAGAGATCAGGCGCGATCAGGATTGACGGCTTTACGTGCTCTCCGAGGCACGGGAATGCTCCATCACTTGAGATGCTACTCAGCCTTTTTTGTTAGAAAAATCACAATAAAACTTTTTGGCTCCACCCGGAATTTAACCTCTTAGATTTGTAGTCAAAGATGAAACTACTAACGAGACATGTTACAAAAAGTATTTGAATTTGAAATTAATAAATTACATAAGTTATATTGTGTTTTAGCCCAACGACGCCAGTGACAATAAATAATTTGAATTTAATAAAATCTAACCTTAATAAATAAAATATATTAGTTATATTGTGTTTACCATCGCGGATATTCCCATGTTCCAGCGGTCAAGCTAACGGTGCTAACAGTACAATAATGCACATAAATCTTATCTTGGAAACTATTTTATCAATTTGAGTGCATGCAGTGTGTAAGAATGTTGTTAAGAAACATTATTTATGATTTTAATGTTTTATTAAATCGGTTTTATCGTAAATAAGACAAATCAACGGTTATCATTAAAAATCAGGTAGTTGGCATATGCGTTTGCTGTCTTGACTAAAAAGTAGCAAACTTTTAGTAATACTATCTAAGCTTTGAAAGTTAAGGCCACAGTAAGTTACTACACCAAACATAAACTTACAGTATTTAGATTGAATTATTTTATAGGATATATCATTCTAGATATGCCACGTGGATTCTACCGCGTATAACTCTACATTAAAGTCAAAGTCAAGTCAAAGTCAAAACGTTTATTTTCCAAATTGGCTTCTTTCGAGGCACTTTTAGAACGTCATATACATGTACATAATATTATATTTTTTTTTATTTACCACCGATTCGGAAGGCTGTCTCTACCGAGAAGAACCGACAAGAAACTCGAGTAGTTGCTCTTTTCAAAACATACTTTGTTACAATATGTAATTGTTTACAATCATGATTTTAACGGAAAATCCATTAAAAACTTACAACGAAATGGTTACTAATATTTTTCACAATAGCATGCCAATATTTAAACAAAAATTGCATAGATCATATCGTGGCACAAAAAATATGTCTAAGTTTATGTTAGCATACTTATATTTAATTTTTTTTAGCCATGTGAGGTTCAACCTCACTTACTACTGTTATCTCCTTTTTCCTTACAATGTTGTGTACATCTATAATAGTGTCTTACATAAGAATATTGTTTCTTTTGTATTTATTGTTTAAGCAATTTTTTATGTGCGACATGTTGATGTACCCTTAATTAATATCTCTCGTTTCCGTGGGATTTCCATGATAAAAACTATAATATTAGTAAGGATAACATTCAGCAATATATTTTCTGCCTTGAGACTGCCCTCAAGTAGGATCGAGCAATGATTGACGTCCAATATCAAAATTACACTACAGCCGAAGGTTTAATACGCGTTTTTCTTCGTACCCTACTTTATATATCTCAATAAATGATATTTAACGTTTATAGATAGAGATTTATTTTGTATCATTTTTCTCTTCCGTTTACTGCAGTTTGCTGCTCCCATCTATGCATAACTTTTCCTATGACCAAGGTTGCCTGGTAGAGATCGCCGCTTGCGATAAGGCCGCCTGTTGTGCAAATGCTTATCCTTAAGTTGTTTTACTATGTATTTTATTTTTTCTATTTTTTTTGCACGAATAAAGATTTATCTATCTATCTATCTATCTATCATTTAGGAACGTTAAAAAAATAAACATTAAGAACAGAACATTTTTAAAATATTTTTTTTCATTAATATATTTAGACAATATGCAATTTTTAAAATCTTGTAGTTTCGTGTTTAAATAATAGAAAAAATAAGTCATGCGATTCAGTCGGGGTTTTAGGTTTTAATATTACCAGGCACATTTAAAAATATTTCCCGAGAACATAAATAAGTATACTAAATATATTTGAGACAATTTCTATTTTAATATGGTATAACTCATAGCTAAAACATGGTATTCTCAAAAAGATAGGTCTTTCTGGTGGGACTTTTTACCTGTCAAGTCTAAAAAAGAGGCCTGTCAGGTCTAAAAGCTATGTTTAAGGTTCTATGTCTGGGTATAATAGGAGGCATCAGACAAGTTTTCAGTCAACCTAATACATACCAATAAATGGTTCTAGCTTTCGAAATATAATTCCTTCTGACAATAAAGACATTAATAATTAGCGAAATGCGTCGTTCACTCTTGATTCGAGGACCAAGATAAAAAGAGATTCATTTTATATGTACTTTGATCTTAATTCATTATTTTCTCATAGACCACTGCGTAAAGCATCCTTTAAACTTCAATAAGGTATAAGAAAGCAACTTTCACCGCAACTAGTTTCAGCTCAACCGGCTTTCCGAGCTGTGCCTAGGCTTTCTATGATCTAGATAAGTTTCAGCTGGTTTAGAGATTATGATATAAACAAGCAAAGCTCGGAGTCACTAGATCTCTGTTTAAAATATTGAATTAGTCTTTGACACTATTTTCACAAATTATTAAAAAAAATATTTAATTAACAATTGGTTTCGAACAATCATCGTCGTTTATTAACCGTGGAAATAATGTGAAAAAGCTTAACCTCAATACATATTTTGAAATAAATATTCAGGGACATTTCATACGCCATCTGGTCCCAAACTAAGCATGTACTATGAACTGATAGACATACTTAAACATACTTTTTTTGTAAATACATACATACTATAGATAAAACACCCAGGCAGTCAAAAATTACAATGATCATCAGATAATAATTTTCTACTCGTGGGGATCGAACCCATATGCTCCAGCGCAATAGACCATTGCCACGATTGCCATATCCACTGCGCCGTCGGATCGTAAATGCATTTTCATCAAGAAGTGATAATACATAGAATCAAGTAGATCTCTATTTGCTAAAAGAATATGATGTTGGTCGAGTTGGATTGAGAGTAAAGGAATAGAGAGTGCACGTTTATGCGTGCACTTGTGCACTATAATATCTCCTGCGCCGCTGGCTAGTCTCTGTTGAGATTGACCACCATAGCCGAAATCGGTCATCGGCTGTTATGAAGTTGATATTGTAAAGGGACACTTTGGTAATAGACTTTTTGTGTGTGGTGAATAAAATGTAAAAAGATGTCTGATTAATCTGCAACTTTGTGTTAATTTGAAATTTAAACGTGAGCTTTATTTGCTAATAGGTGATATGTTGATAACTAACAATTAAGAATGTACTAAGTAGGTATTTTTGTATTTATGTCTATCCGGTAAAATAACACTAAAATGAATAGTAATAAATTGTATGCATGCTAGTTATCTGCGTGGACTTCTACTTATAATTATATAATTTGATATATTAGTCGATATCTATAGATAACACATAATATCGCATTTATGTGCCGTATAAAATGAATTAATAATAAGACAAAATCCTTAATTTTTAATGTATAAAATTAAATTTTAGTAATGTGTAATAATAAAGAACAAGTGAGATTTTTTTTTGTTTTGTGTGTCTTACTCCCAACTGTTTTAAACAAAAAAAATATTAAATTAAAGTCTTTTTCACACTATTTCCACTTTTATTAATAAACTTTAGACTACCCGATGATGATTTTCTAAAATGGTTCTTAATTAAAAAAAGTTTATAATAAATTTGGAAATAGTGTGAAAAAGACTTTAACTCTAGATTTTTTAAAATGCATTTCCATCAAGAAGTTACAATACAGTCTTTCATTCACTACGATACTTTGGGTGTTATGGCTTTACCTGACAGAAATTATATATTATCATATGACATATTTTCATTACAATAAAACTTTAATGTTACTGAAACATACTTAATTAGACAGTACAATAATCTCCACACCAGTTTTTAGATGACTTATGTATGTGAGATTATATGAATGGTATAAGAAAATTCGTTCATTAATATATTCAAATAGCAAGTTTATATTTCCCTTCAGTCTTATAGAAGTTAGAGCTAATAAAGAACTTATACAATTAATTTCTAGTATACATAAGAACTACCGACCCAATTCGGATGCAACTTTCACCATCCTATAAATCCGAGCGAACTCCCAACAAGATCCAAAGTTAGGCTTTTATCCAACAATAACTTCAACTTTTATCCATGTTTCTTCACGATTACTTCTTTCAAAAGGAGGCGTTATAGACTCTACATTTTTAAAGATAATTAAAAAAAAATTATTTGTGTGTGTGTGTTTTCTTTCATATGTATTTTTAATAAATATAAAATAAAAAATAACATCATTTTATAAAAACTTTCAAATTAACAAACCACAAAAAAATACAATAGCAAATTACAGTACTATACAAAAATGACTTATATACGAAACGAAAAATTCTAAAGAATGCATGGAGCACGCAAGATATTACACGAAAAAATAAAAACACGTTTCGCACAATGTCAACAATCGCGCCATGACATTTTATTTTCATTCCATTAATCCACCTTTTCGATAACAAAGTGCACCCGTAATGTTTATTCAAGAGGCGATACCGTCTCCGTACCTCCATTCTTTATCTCGAAGGTAATAACGTGACGTCACACGCACCGACTAGCGACCGATCTAAATATAGAAAAGTGGCTAACTTGCAATTAAATTATAAGTTAGGAACGTTAAAAAGTTAGGGAGAGCCGGTAACATAACCTCTAAAAGATTCACTACAAAAAATGCATGGCGTGAGTTTAAAACGCGGCCGAACCGGCTACGATACCTACTGAGCCAGTCATTCTCCAACCGCGGCTTGGACCTCTCGTCGATCCACGCCGCGACCGGTTCCACATTTCTCTCGACACTCGATAACTTATCAACAAATAATTGCATGAAGTCATCGATCGAATTAAGTGGCCGGTCTCAACGCGGACTCGAATGTAACCTCGCGAGTGCAAAGCCCATGTGTTTGACAGTGAACTCTACAAGTGTCCGTGAAAAGTTTGGTGCAATCTCATTGGCTGAATTTGTTTTGTCGTGTCAAGGATGAATGAGACTCCAGCTAGACGGCCGAAAAGCTTCTTCTCCGAAGCGGTAAGTATTTAATAAGCCCAACAAAATAAAATAAAACGAGAAACGCAAGAGTTATCGAATGACGTTAGTCATAAAAAATTAATGGAATATGCAAATAGTTTACATTGAATGGAAAAGGAGTAAAGTTATTTGAATGGTAAAATGGCAAACAAAAACTTTGAATGCCACTGCTAAAGGCAATAAAACTAAAGGTGAGTGTGTGAAAAGGACAGGAAATAGAGTTTTGACCGCGTGAATTGTCACGTCTGTTGCGACTAGTAAATGTTACTATTTTATCTGTGGTTACGGTAAGTGGCTATAACGATAGTATTGTTTATGAGCACGTGCATCTAATAAGAATAATTGTTATTAAAAAGTAGTAAGTTTGGCTTAGAAGTTAATGTGTTTAAAATATCGTGGTTGTAAAGATGTATGGAGTGATAATATGCGTTCGGTCATTGTCAAGATCGGCATAGAGATAAATGGTAACTCTATCCTTTGTAACTGCATGCGTTGCAGACTGTATTACATCAATATATATAAACGTATGGTCATGTTTTATAAGCATATAACACATTATAACGAGCGTTGTTTTATTATTACACTGAGTTTGTTTGGAGTTTGTAATCTTTATTTTTTTAAATTAATAGATACAAGGAAAATAATTGGTTTGCATCTTTGGTGATTTTTAAGTCTTAATTGTATTCTAATTCATTCAATAGTTTAAAATATGCTTTATTCAAAATTTCTTTATTAATTTTTGCATAAACTTAATATTTATATTTGCAGTAAATATTTTTTAATTAGTTCATTAAAAATAAAGATAGATTAAACAGTGGTTAAAAATGGTGACTCAGAGTTTGTAGAAAACATTTCATTATAATGTATATTACACGATACTGAAGTTTGATATAACAGTAAACAATGCGAATAACCTTTTAAACATATCAAAAATGTATTAATTAATGGCAACGGTAAACACTTTCTTATCGTAAGAGATAAAATGTGAATGTACTAAATTATTAACGTACATATGATAGTTTTTTTTTATTTCTTATTATTGGATTTTCGATAAAACGTTTTATTTGCGGTTTATCTTACTAATCTTATCTTAAATCACAATATCAAATAATGTATTAAAAGGCTGATAAAACTACAATTGGGAAGTCCGTGTGTGTAATTTTGTATGTTTTTCATCTTAACCGAATTTAGGCTATGACGACTAATAATAATAGAGAAAAACCAACTACATGAGAGATAATATTATAATACACAAGTATCTAAATATGTATAAACTTTTTATGGTAATAGTCTGGTGGGACAAAATTTATTTATTTATTTTAGGTCAACCATCCATACACCGTGCTTAGATAATAAAAATGAATTAAATAAAAATAAACAAATAATACATTCATATGTGTAGTAATTATTAACATGTTAACACAACACACAATGGTTTTTCTAAAAATTCAAATGGTAGTAAAGGAAGATTTAAATGTTGTCTATTTTTAGACTAAAATACACTAGTATTAAAGCAAAACAAAAGGAATTATAGCATACACTCAGGGAACTATAGAGGAGTGTAATTGGCCGTGAAGCTGAGGTTTCTCATATCCTCATGGGATATAGACATCCGCTAAAAATAAACACGATGATGTGTATCTTATATGAAGGACAAACACATAGAAAACTCACTTTTAATAGAAATATTATCTACTTTTTGGTTGATAAAAATGCGGTTGAAAATTAGATGATGTTAAAGTGCCGCTCAAATAAGTTGCATTCTATTTCCCAAAATATGAGTACAATAATTTTTTTAAGTCCAAATATAATGCATTTTTTACGTTCCAAACAAAGCGAGACGAGTATGGTGTATGTTTGGTTGTTTGTGTGTTTGTTTGAGTGTAAGAATGAAAAAAATTGTCCGACTATAACTTGAGTTTTGTGTATTCATACTCGATTAAAATTCATATTATATTGAATTATGTAGAAAGTTTTTAAAAGAGAACTATCACATATAAATTGTATTAGCAATTCGACTTTTTATATAAAACATTTAAAGTACCTCTCGTTGCACATGTATATGTATTTCAAACACAAGTGCCATTATTATGCTCTGATTCATTTCATAAATATTAATTTTAACGAAAATACTTAAACTAGTTTATGTTATTCGTTATCATTTTATATTGCTTGTTTTTTGATGCGGCTATAATTTGAATACGTCGCATATAAGCGTAAAAAAGAATAAATATTTAAATTTTTGAACGAATAACACGACTCTACAAAAAAATTTTCGTTGTTGTCCTAAAGTTTATTTTATGATTTTCTGCTTAATTATCAACAAAAACGAAAAGAAAATACTTTCTATTTGTTATAAAGTTTGTTTTCGTAATAGTTTTAGCAAAAACACTTATTTTTGAATTTTTCGTAAATTTTAATTATTTTTTAATAAAAAAAAAAGTAAAACTGTGCACTTTTAAATCATTTCCTACTTTTTTGTAAGTTATTTTGACGGTAAAACTCAATAAAGATGTTTATTTGAATGGTTTCATTTCCAATTAAAATTAAAACCACAGATTTTGAAAAATATCATTCCAACATTTCCCAAATAGAAAAGCAAACTTTTTAATGCCATATATATTTTTTTCGTCTAATTACGATCTAGAGAATTGAAATTTAATGTTTTGAAATAAAAGTCAAATTTTGTGTTGACCTGTGTAATCAATAATGTCAGAATAGGATTAAGACTTTCGGAGTGAATACAGCAATTGTCTATTGCGCCGGAGGGTGTGGGTTCGATCCCTACAAGTGGAAAATTATGATGTGATTAACATTGTAATTTTCTTAACACACCAACATCTTCTTATACTTAAAAAAAATAAGTTGACTGATTGACAAAGTTTATAACATGTTTGCAAATGTTGTTTATACCTATAATTGGTTGACAAATCTATATGTAACCTTTTTAATGTATATCATTGTGAATAACTTGTGTGCTATTGGTATAACTTTTTCTAATAAAATAAAATAATAAATAGTTATTTCGCCTTATGAAATGCTAATGTCAAAAACCGTTCGTTGACCTCCGTTTTCGCATACTTACTACATCTCTAACCTAAACAAAATATTAAAAAAAATAGCTTTTTACCTTTCTGTATGAAATATAAATCTAAACTGGCAAATTAATATATTATCAGAAATTTGATATTAATTAGCCGGCGTTCAACTATTCAATACTATTGCATAATAAAGGACAGTATTTGATAGCCCAAAGCGTTTCGTCTAATTGCTTTGCCTGAAGTTAGGACATGTGCAGTTGCCTCACAAAGTCACAAGTTTATTAATTAGAGCGTCTTTTGAACGTTTAATTATTAGTAGTTTTGCTAATCACGGCACGAGTTGAAGCTCATTTAAATGGTTGTTGTATGTTTCAATTTGGAAAGGAAGGACATTTCATACGATATTCAAAGCCTTTGCAAAATAAGAGAATACTTATGAGAGACTAACTTAACTTAAAAGGGTAATATGCGATGCAGATTTAAAGCAACTTTACGGATCAAATAAAATTTATTAATTTTTATTTATCTGTTTTTGATTATAGTTTTAAGACATTAAAAGAAAAGGGTAATAATAATAATAAAAGCGAGCTGATCTCCGCAAATCGACGTCGAGAAGAAAAGGGTATCGTCGATATGAATTCTTAGAAATTGCATTTTAAATGTTTCCTTACAGAAAACAAAGGTTATTTCATATAATGCGAAACATGAACACACACTCTTTATAAAGCCAATTTTTACTTCCCAGTGTGAACAAAATTGTCACACAACTGTACGATTTAAACACTGTGGTATTCATTTAAGTTAGACAGGTGCTTTTTACACCTGTCACATAATCTTTTGTTTACAGGTCATCAAAATTTTTTGTAGTTTCGGGACACTTTGCTTTAATAAGGTTTCATTATAGACGTAAAGAAAGTCAAACTACAAAATCCCAATATACAAGAAGCATAGCTTATTTTGAGCGTTAGCAAAAATGTCAACTCACGTTAAGTCCCAATGTAAACTATCGGTAGAGTCAGCAAAATATTTACGCACCCGTTCCCGCTTTTAACAAACAAATTGATACTGACTAAACACCGATAGGTAATGGCCATATTTACCTAGATAATACGAATATGATGTTTAGTTAATGACGCAATTCTTTTGAGAGATCTGAAAAAATAAAATCAAACACATGAGTAGTAGACGTTTACACTACGTTTTTACGTTTAAACGACTGCTAGTCTAAGATTGTTCCTTTTGTAATATTTTTTGCATTTTCACAATTAATAGTAGACTATTCCTTTGCATCTGTACAAACCTGAATGGTTTCTGTGATGTTATTTATAACACATAAGTTAATATTAAAAAAAATATTTTCATTTTTCAATACAAATTATAGGTTGGTTTCATTAGCAAAAGAAATGCTATATAAACATTTGTTATTTCATCACTGTATTTTGACAAATCAAACATATCTTTCCTCCGTTACTTTCTTGTATTTATTTCCCTTCATCCATTCATGCCTTATCCTCTTCCGTTTTTAAAAGTTTCCTAAGATTTTGCTATAGATAATTATTAGATATAGTGTTATGGCCTTTACGGACGGCCTTGATCATTTAAAAATGGGTTAACTTTATAATCACTAAAGTGCCTAGAATAAGGCGTACATATTAAACTTTCATTTTCATGTCCTACAGTAAAAGTCTGATAAGAGAACCTAGAGATAGTGAACCAATAGCATTCACAATACTTAAGACATGTTACTTATCGTGAAATTCAATATGGACTAGAAATAAAGTATATTTAGAATCATATGTAAATATGTATAAGTTGTGCATGGAAAATTGTGAAATAAACCCATATTCAGAAGTTTGTGTGTTTTTTTTAAACTGAAAGAAGCCGAACACCTGAAACATCTTTAAGAAAAATGCTACGTAAAAGCATAAAGATTCTACTCCGAACTATATTCCCGCCTGAAGAGCGCCCTAATTAACTTCGTCCTTAACCTTGGAAGGGTTTCCGGGATGAGGTCACGTGTTACTGTGACATTGCATTCATTTCTTTTAAGAATAAAGAACTGCAAAAAGGTTTGAAATAGATGAAATATTAGGGTATAAAAATTGGGATTGTTGTATGCAAGTTCAATTTAAATTTCCAAAATTAAGCTAATTTTGCGCTGTCATAACTTAATCTCATCTTTATTCTATGTCTATATACATATATTAAAACAGTAACCAAGCCATTTCTGTATATTGAATATCTTTAAAAGAGAGTAGTGCTATGCAATATTGATGTTTAATAGACCCCAAAACCTTGGTTAGATTTTTTTCTGTTAGTCTATTATGTGTTTGTATGTGCATCATTCATATAAAAACCGTCGGAGTAAAAAAAGTCGAAAACCTCACGTGACTAATTGACGGCCCGTAATTACATGTCACTTCAAAAAAAATATTAATTAGTTAAAGCTTTTCGTGAAAATCGAGTACATTAATATGGATTACGTTTTGTCAATATAATCTGTGACATGAAGCAAATAATAGAGGAATCGTTTAATTAAATTAATTAAACTTGTTTTCAGGGTTAATTTGGTTCATTTGTTAAAGGTTATTAGTAATTTCATTTAGTACACTGAAAATTGTGAGTTATTAATAGCCATATATGTGAAAAGAATTTCAGAATTATTTATTTCATGGAAATATAAGGAACTAGCCACGCCCCGCGGTTTTACCCGTGTAACTTCTGTTCCCGTGGCAACTCCGGGATTAAAAGTAGCCTATGTTATTCTGGACCCTTACCTATATGCATACCAAGTTTCATCATAATCGGTTCAATAGTTTTTGCGTGAAAGATTAACAAAAATACATACATACAGCCTCACAAACTTTCGCATTTATAATATTAGTAGGATTTCATAAAATGGTGTTTGGTTCACATAAAACATTTCCATATATGTGTGCTAGGGATATTCGCAGAATTTTTAGGTCATAATAATATTAAATTAACTGAATAATTATTGATTGGTTGTTTTTCCTGGTATCATGTGTTGGTCATCAGACATTTAAGGAAAATATGTGTTACATGATTATTTTAAGGGACTTTAAAGCTTGTTCTAAAACGAAAAAGTTGGATTTGCTTTGCATTGAAGTTATGGTTGATTCATTTTATTATGACGGGAGGATAAGTGACGACATTGTTGCCATGTTATTTAAATTATTTATTTATATCAGGCAACATGTAGTTACAGTTAAAAAGTCATATATATTTTTTGCTTTTATGTATTTTAATAGTATGAATTATGATGAATTTTGGATTTTGATTATATTCTTTAATATTTACTTGTAAAATAGGTTTATTTTATTTTGTTTCAGATGTATTTAAATAGCGAAATCTTAATTTATTATGATTTATTTAATGAATTTTAATCGTGTATTTAATTCATGTATAGCACTAAGGTTATCCCACCAAGAGTCTCAATTCCTTTACTCTGTGTTTATTGAGGGGTAAGTTTCAATCATAATGTAGTAGTTGTATCAGACGTTCTCTGTTACTTCTTTTTAGAATAGGGAGATATTTTTATTTTTTTTTTAATATTCAGGGACATGTAACACTACGCCATCTAGTCCCAAACTAAGCAGAGCTTGTAATATGGAAACTAGAGAACTGATAAACTTAAACATACTTTTTTTGTTAACATATATACTATAGATAATAATCACCTAAACAGTAGAAAATTACAATGTGCATCATAATTTCTTACTCATGGGGATCAAACCCACACCCTCCGGCGCAATAGACCATTGCCACATCCACTGCGCCAATTTATTATTATTCTTACTTTCCAGCTAGAGATCGCCGTCCTACCGATAAAACTCGTTACCCAAAGTATTTTACTTTATTTGTTTCGTTTACTTATCAAGTGACTCAGCTCATTTAATCTCTCATATGAAAAAAACTAAAGTAGTAGTTATACGTATTGGCAGCTGATAACTAAGTGGTAGTTATCTAATTGGCTCAAGTACTCAACTTGAGACGCCGCGTTGAGGTGTGTTTGTGGATTATAGCCAATCGGAACCGTAAATATCTGCAATGACCATTGTAATTGTCTACTGACGGGTGTTAATTTATCTATAGCACTTTTATGTCGAAGACTCAGGTGAAGCCGAAAAGCAAATACAAAATTCAAAAGATAATACAAAAACCTTCATCCAGTTCGTTAGAGCTTCGTAATTTTTCTTAAAAACGTATGTTCTACGTACGGGCATATTAGCTATTTTAATATTCTAGCAATGAAAGTGATAAAAAAAGATTGTTTTGTAAATTCGGCTTAATTATTCATATAAGAAAAAATTAAAATTGAAGATGATTCTTATAAGGATGACTGAAGTTAACCTTTACACATTTTCTCCAATAAAAAACGATATATCACAAGCACGTAAGCCTATAAATAGCGTGACATACCCTCAAAGGCTGACCTTTTAAGTCGATTTTAGCATTTCATAATTAGCAGCTAACCATGTAAACACGCTGTGGTTCGGTCGGAAGCGTTCAAGCGAAAATGTGCTTAATGAAGTGTGGTTGAATTTTGAAATTTACTAGTATCCATTGGTCGTTTGTTGATCTAATTGGGTGCTGTATAGAAAATAATTAGTTTATTTAAGGGGTTAACATATTGGCTTATAATCTAGCCATTAATAGAGAGTTTAGAGAGATTAGAGTACAGTTATTTTTCAGAGTACAAAAAATATAGTGCGAGCCAAGCAAATCGGATCAGTAGTTTCTAAGGTTAGCGCGTTCAAACAAACAAATTCTGCTTTATACTCTACAAGTATAGAGTGAATGTTTGGATGTTTGTATATGTGTGTGTCAATCACACCGCAACTACAGTATAAGGGTATGATATCTTTCCTTGATCTATAAACCCCGAATTTCAGTGAAATTTATATTTTATATAAAATATGAGGCGAGGTTTAATAAAAGAAGATGATTGAAACTTTCAAACTACTGAAGAGTAAAACACTGAAGGGTTCTTTAAAATCACAATAACAGTTCAATGTTCAAGTTACGGCCGCTCACTTTGAATTAGTTTTCGTTTTTATTAATTTTCCTTTAATTTAACTTGAAATTATATTCAGAAGATGTTTTATTATATCTGTACCCTTGATTCGGAGAGAGTATTGATTACATTTATTGTCACCGTTTAAAATAATAACACTGTTGTATTTAACACAGGTACTTAATGAAGCATTCGCTGTATTTCAGGAGCCTGATAATGATTTAAATAATGTATCTTTACGAGAGGTTGTACTGAGAATTATAGTAATTTTGTTGTTTGTAAGAAAAATTGTTAGGATAAGTGTTTAATGAGAATGTACTGCGATGCTACTGAATATGCAGCGTACCAGAATTATATATTATTGAACCCATCCTTGCGGCAGATATTTTTGCTAATCTGTCCATAGTCACATATATATGCTTCTGACTATACTGCTATGTGCTATGTACTAGCTATTCAAATGAAAGAATATGCACGTCTTATCAATCAAATCTCATCTAATATTACATAGAAGGGCAATATAACGCTTTTTTTTTCTGATCAAAACTAAAAAAAGATGCATAATATTTAATCTTATGGGTAATCGTCATATGATTAAGATCATTTACATATCATTTATTTTTACACTTACACATTACACTTATAACTAGCAGCAATATTGATTACTAGTCTTAACTAGACGTAAATAAAGGAACGAACCTTTTTCTTTTCTCTTTACAATAACAATCCAACGCGTTTACACAAGAAAACTACAGTTTGAAAATCTCACTCTT